>JAZGLO010003845.1:0-12960 GCA_036873155.1 Biomphalaria sudanica | reverse complement strand
CAGATAGTTTGAAGAGTTGAAAATTGCAAACCTAATTTTATTGATCCGAATTAGTATATCATCATCAGTTCCGCCGTCTTTAACCAACTCTACTTCCCAGATATGTGAAGTGGTCCGTATCAAGGATATTCTCTCCCTGTAGCATGATTGGGTTCTCTTGTCTGTCATTGATCCTCATAACTTCTGTTTTCTTTTTGTTGATTAGAAGTCCAGTCTTTTTCGCTATTACTGAGAGTCTGGTCAGTTTGGTCTGAGCATTTTGTTGTGTATGGGAGAGGAGGCAGATGTCATCGGCTAAATCCAGGTCCTCTAAATGTTGTGTTAGTGTCCATTGTATGCCGCTTTTATTATCTAAGACTGTCTCATGACCCAATCGATCACCAGCAAAAATATCAAGGGCGAAAGCATACATCCCTGTCTTTACTTGAAAAGGGTTGGTCCCATTGTGTCTTACTTGGCATGATGAGTCATCATATAACTGTTTAATGATATTGGTGAATTTTGTTGGAATTCCGTAGTGATTCATCAGTCTCCACATAACCTCTCTGTCAATACTGTCGAAGGCTTTCTCAATCTAGTATAAGTATATATCTAGATCTTATCTTTTATAATACAGACGTTACTTCAAAAAAGATGATTAGTTCTATACATCATGATTTAAATTCTGCCAAGTCACTGGTTTTCCTGGCTGGCTCAGGCAACCTATTCCATGTTTTAATAGCACCATGGAAAAAGGAGCATTTGTACAAATTTGTCCTAGCATATGAAACGAGGAATGTGCCTTTATTTTTGTGTCTTTCTGAGTATTTTAATAGATTTTGTTTTTGTATTTGAAGATTATAGTTCAGTGTTTTATGTATAATTGCTATTTTAATTTTGAGTCTTGAAGGCTTTCAAAATTTAGTGATTTTACTAAAGGTGTTACTCTAGTCAAATGTGAATATTTGTTAGTTATGAATCTCACTGCTCTATTTTGTGTCTGTTCCAGTTTCTTAATGTTTTCTTGAGTTGAGGGGTCCCAAACAGAGGATGCATATTCTATTATTGGCCTAACCAAGATTAAATAACATTTTAGTTTTTTATTCTTATTTGATTTATAGAAATTCATTTTAATAAACCCTAATGCTTTGTTTGTTTTTTGATAGTTTCATCAATGTGGGCATTCCATGACAGTTTTTCATTTATTATAACACCTAGGTATTTTGGGTTTTTAGTCTGTGTTACTGGTTTACCATGAATAAGATAAGTGGAATTTATTTGTTTTAGTTTTTTTGTTACTCTTAATAACTGACATTTTTCTGGATGGAAAGACATACTCCAATATTATTCCCATTTCTGTAATTCATCTAATTCTCCTTGTAAATTTTCTGCATCTTGTGCTATTTTTATTGTTCTATATATTATGCAATCGTCTGCAAATAATCTGACTTTTGTTCCTGAACTAATGCAATTTGGTAAGTCATTTAATAGTAGTGGACCTAAGACTGTTTCTTAAGGTACTCCTGAGTTTGCTTTTGATTTAGAGACATTTATTATTACAGTTTGTTCTCTCCCTATCAGAAAGTCCTTAATCCACTGATGCAATGGACCATCAATGCCAAAATATTTAAATTTTTAAGCAAACTATTGTGGTAAATTTGTCAAAAGCTTTGGAAAAAATCTAAGAAGATAGCATCTATTTGCTCACTATTATCTAAACCTTTTGAAAAATCATCAATTAGTCCTATTAGTTGTGTTTCACATGATCTATATTTCCTTAAGCCATGTTGGTATGGAGTAAGGACATTATGTTTGTCTAAATGGGATGGGTTATGATGTGGCTACATATTATGTGTTCTAGGATTTTACATGTGATGCTGGTTAGTGATACTGGTCTGTAGAATTAGATCTAGACTTTTACTTTTCTAGATCTAGACCTATATAACAATATATTAATAAGTCTAACTTATCTTATCTTATATATTAACACTACATATCTAGACATTACTTCTAAAAAAAAGGCGATTACCTCCCATGCCTCTAAACTCTAAAAGTAAATAAATCTAATAGTTACTAGATCTAGAATGGCAGCATGGTCTTGCTTTTTGCGCGCTGGACTGTCGTTTGGATTTATCAATGATCTCAGGTTCAAACCCAGCCCGATCCCATCCCCCATTGTCCTGCAGGAGGTTTGGACTAGGAAGTAAACTATCTTCAACTCTGAAGGAACATCCGAAACGTAAAACATTTTACAAACAAGATCTAATATTTATACTTAAGCAATACTAATTTATATACAAGTATTTCAAGTAACAATTAAATCTATAACAATTATTATAATAAAATAAATCTAATTGACAATAACAATAGTCAATACTAAGAGTCACTAAGGTAAGTTGACCAACCGGATGTTTACTAATTTTGAGTGGCGCGAAAAGTGTGCCGCCATTTTGAACTTTTATTTTTATTTGAAGTAATAGTGCTATTGATTTTTAATTAACAATAAATAAATAGTTGTGTTAGAAAGGATTTCAACTGTTATTTTAGAAGTGGGAACATATTTTCTAAAATAATTAATTTAAAAAATGACAAGAAAATTTTTTTTTATGTAAAAAAATTTCTTTTACATAATCTCGATAAAAGTTTGTCATTTTTGCAGAACTACCACAAAATGTAGGTTGAATTATTTTTTTAGAAGCTTTGTTTTTTGTGTAGTTAATTAATGCAACCATATAATCAGTGAAAAGTAACTATCCTATCTAATGCACATCTAATTCTATTTTGATTTCTGTGAGGTGACCGTGAGTTGCTAGTTTACAAAATGGCGTCCAATGGGACAGATCGACATGACCTTGCCGTATTGTATAGTTCTAGCTGAAAAAAATACATTTATGTGTTTTGCTTTCATTGAAATTTATTTCATTGTGTAGAATATGCATTTGTGCATTTATTTTATATGGTTTTCATATGTTTTAAAATGCACAAATGCTCCTATTCAGTTTTTAATCATACAGGTTATATGTTAAAAGGCGAATACAAATTATTTGGTCACATGATTAAAAATACAATTTTGCCCCGTAGTCAGGTGTAAACATTCCATTCGAGAATGGAAGATCTTAGATCTAAATACTAGATATAGATCTAGGTCTAGATTCTAGATCAAATTGTTTATTCAGTAATAAGTTGAATCTATATATAGTATTGACTTAGTGAAAGATCAATACTAGGTACATTATTCTAAAGTGTAGATTAGATTAATTATTAGATCTAGACTATAGACTGATACTTAATACTAATAGTATAGAGTATAGACATATCATCATATGAGATCATAATAAATAAATATTAATAATTATTTATTAGCAATACTCCAATACTAATTATCTAATAGATCTAAATCTACAGTATAGTCATAGTCAGTATAGAATAGTATAATACTATAGATCTAGATCTAATTATACTCTACTCTATATCTTTATAGTGTATATGATTTTATGATATATCTAACTATCTTATATTAAAATCTAGATTCTAAATCAATCATCAGGAGTCATGATGATCTAAATCTAATAAGTTATAACTAAGAGTCTAAGTATAGACATAGGAAACTAAAGTGATCTAAACCTAATAAATAAGTTATAACTAGAGTCTACTAAGTATAGACCATAGACTAGACATAGGAAACTAAAGTTTCTAACTAAGAATAATAAGATGAATATTAATTATAATATTTTAACTCAAATATTACTATATTATATATATATTTTACTATTACTCAAATATTACTAAATCTAGATATATAAGCTAAAATGAAATGATTTTTGTGATGATAATGATTATCATTATATATCATATATATAATATATAGAGTATATTAAATTATCCAATGATCCATATTGTATTATATCAATTTGAGTGGATTAAATCACCATCTAGATATAGATCTATAATAGTAATAGATAGTATATATTACAAATTTAGCTTTTATATAGTGCTACTTTCATGCTTATCGCGCTTTTGGTCCAATCTCATTTGTGGACCAGTGAGGGGGTATCTAGGAGTTGGTTTTCCGTGCTGCCTTTAGCCGCTCAGTAAACACAACTCTGCCCAAGTCGGGTGTCAAACCTCGAGCCCCCTTCTAGGTAGCCAAGTTCAAGTGCACTTGGCCTCTCGACCATGCTTCCCATTTATAGTAAATCTATAATATAACTTTGCGGTGCATTCACTGTCTTGTTATATCTATACTGGGTAGCTATATAGAATATAATTATATTTACATTATATGTCTAGTTTGTCTTTATATAGATCTAGACCTATTAAAAGAGTATCTTGATCTAGAATTTATTTTTTTTTTTTTAGAAAAAGAAATCATGCTAAATCTTTATATTGGTTTATATATAAATTTACTTTAAATAGTGACTAATTAGGCCTGTATAAGTTTTTTTTTTTTTCTAAATGATGGTAATTGACAATTTAAAAATTGTCTCTATTGACCTTAATACCTTATTTTTCTTTATGACTCGTGGATTTTTTAAAATTTATATAATTAAATTACTTCAAGTATCACTAGTGATACTTATTCAAGATTGTATATAATTTTAGTGTCAGTTTTAAAAATATAAATATCTCAGTATATTAGATATATACATTTAATATTTATTTTTTATTTTCTTTATGTTAGTATAACTTTAAAATTATTAAACCTACATATTGTTTTAAAATGTGAAGATTTTTTTCCCATTGCATCACATACAATACTGCAATTTTTAAATTGAACAATGATCATGACTTACCAACATACTAAGTGTTTTTCTAATCCTCAAAGTAGATCTGAAATAACACCAGTAGTTGTCTACCTATACTTTGCATTGTCAATAATGCTTTTTTAGCACACTTTTTTTTATAATAGCATCTACTTCAATAAAGCTAATTAACTAACTTTCTTTGCCATTTTTACTATATTGAGATTAATGATATGTGGTACATCAACACTTTTTAGATACTGTTCCTTTGTAAAATTCTATGTGATAGTAAATAAACAATTTAAAGTATGTGTAATGTAAAGCTATAACTTTAAAGTTGAAATCTTTATTTAATAATTTTATATACATTAATATTTCTATTTTTATAAAATTTTCTTCACTTCAAGTTTGTGACTATAAAGATATGTAAACTTTCCTTTTTATATTTATGTACTGCTTAATATTGATTTTTTTTTAAAGTAGTTTTTCCAACAATAATCATTGTATATCCTATAAACCTTTCCATAAATTCCAAAATAAACTTCTTTTTTTTTTTTTTTTTCAAATTCATTTATTGCAAAGCCTTTATTAAATCCAAAATTTAAACATTTCAAAATTCCCACATGTGCCCTATAGTCATTGTTTTATTTATACTGTTATGCAGTCCTTCCACTACTTGAATGTTGTCATAGCCCCTACAATACTAACAAATAAACCACCATTGACTTAATCATCATTCTATGCTGCTTACTTTGCATGATATCTGATTCATGATGCTATTAACAAAGAAGCCACCATTCACTTAATCATCATTCAGTACAGCCTAACTTGCATGTTATAAGATTCACTCTGTTACTAAGACTTCATCATCATTTTGTGGATATTAATGTATATGTCGTCACATTCATCTTTTACGTTATCAGCACAAATTCAGCAATCATTTGTGCCTTCTATAATCAATAAACGTGGTCAGCTTACCATCATATACTTTACAATGAACGTCATATAATCAATTTCAATTACCATTAAAAAAAAAAATCTATGTAAGCACTTAATTTTTTTATTTTTTTTTACTATTCAAAATAATTTAGTTTTTTTTTCTTCTTTAAATAAACATGAAGATAAGTATCGCTGTTTGTTTCAAATGTTCCTACTGAGTTTTTAGTTTTTTAAGATCATTATATCTATTAGATATACATGTATATAAATATGATATAACATATTACTAAGTAATGTCTTTCTACAAAAAAAACACAACAAAGTAAATATATCACAAAAATAATTCAATAGAATCTAAATGTAAAAAAAAAACAGTATACTTTTATTAAGCACATCCTAATCTTTATATATATATACAAAGCTTTTAGCTGTGAGGTAAAAATTAGCGAACTGTTACACATTTTCAGAAAACCCTTTACAATATAAGTGAAAACGCGTTAAAATTTTATATATTTTTTTAACCGTTGAGCCTATAGCAAAAATCTATATATCATTGGAAAGCTCAGAACAAGTGGTTTAATATTATACTATTCATAAAATTTAAAAAAAAAAAAAAATTAGTTTTATTTAATAAATTAAAAATAACAATGTCATATTGGCTTATTAAAAAAAAAAAAAAAAAAAAAATTATAAATAAATTGTATTAAACAATACCATACTTCAATTAAGCACACTATGAGCTTTATTTTGATACATGGTTTTTAAATGGGCTTTGAAAATTGGTGAAAATATTAGCAATTTTCCTTCAATTTTCATAAAATCTGGTGTCATCATTTCCATTGACTTAATGTTAAGTGAAAATGCGTAAAAAAAATTTTTTTAAATTTATTCGCTGCACCTATACCAACAATCTATATATCATTGGAAAGCTCAGAAAAAGCACTTTAACAATCTGATATCATATTATTTTTTTTTTTATTTTAAAAAATTTTGTCACATACCTACGTGATACTTAAATTAGTTTAAATAGATCTATTTAAATACCGTCCATGGGCATGATCATGTCATTCATGATGATCTTGTTAACTTAACTGACTTAGATCTAATAAGTTGATTAGAATTAGACTTAACTTAGAGTCTAGTCTAGACCTAGAGAGTAGAGTCTAGAGATAGTAGAGTCTAGTTGAACTTAGCCACTTAGACTTAGACCTTAGTTGAAGTAGTTTACCTCAATTAGGTTAATCCAAACCAGGCTGATTAAAGTAAAGAGCAGATACGTCTTCATTGTTATTTTAAAAAGCTTTAAATCCTTGAACTAAGAATATCTGATTTAATGTATGCAATTCATTCTGAAAGATGTAAATCTCTAGAAATAGATCTAGATCTATCTAGAGTAGATAATCATAAATAAGAAATAAAAAATCTCTAAGGACGATTCATTGTTTTCATCACTAACGGAAGTAGCTCTTCACTATCCTCAGTATCAATACAACTTTTAGGTCGAGGGACCATGGAGGGACCATTCATTACTGATGCCTGATTTCACGAATGAAACAACAACAAAAAAGTTTCAGTTACATAAATACACACTTTAACCTGGAATTTAGTGCGTGTCACTTAGAGTCTTTGTTTTTTTCTGGCTGTTCAACTAAGAATATGTCATAAAAAAATGTGTCTTTATCTTTCTCTCCATCTGAGCATTTAGGCCTATTAGGTTATTGATTAGATATATAATATATCTGGGCGTAGCCGGGGGGGGGGGGTTGAACCCAATCCCCCCCCCCCCCCCCGAAATGAAATCCCCACCCCCGCAGGCGGTGGTCGGAATTTAGTGACTGTTTTTTTTTGCCTTGATTTTGTTCATTTTAGGTGAGATTTTAATACTAAACCATCACTTGCCCCAGCACAGCCAAGGGAGTTTTGAATTTAAACCCCCTAGCAGGGGGGTTTGAGTTTGAAACCCCTACCTCTATAAAACAAAACAAAAAAAAAATGCAAACGACAATCCCCAAATTCCAAGAGCACAGTTAAGGAAGATTTTGATTATAAAACCCCTCCAAAATTTACGATAAACCCCCTCTTCTATATAAAAAAAGCAAATTACACACTCAAAATTCTATGAGCTTAGCCAAAGGGGATTGGAGTTTAACCCCCCCCCCCTTTCAGTAGGGTTTGAAGCTAAAAAATACATCTTCAATATAAAAAAAAAAGATTATTACGTACTCAAAAATGTTATGAGCTTAGCTAAATGGGTTTTGACTCAGTTTTGAGTTTAAACCCCCTTCAATGATGTTTGAAGGTAAAAAATACATCTTTAATATTATAAACATAGAAAATTCTATGAGTGTAGTCAAAGGTGTTTTGAGTTTAAACTCCCCTCCAGTGGAGTTTGAAGGTAAAAAATACCTCTTCAATATAAAAAAAAAAAGCAAATTAAACACTATAAAATCTATGAGTGTAGTCAAAGGTGCTTTGAGTTTAAACTCCCCTCCAGTGGAGTTTGAAGGTAAAAAATACCTCTTCAATAAAAAAAAAAAAGCAAATTAAACACTATAAAATCTATGAGCGTAGCGAAAGGGGTTTTGAGTTTAAACCCCCCGCCAGCGGGTTTTGAAGCTAAAAAATACATCTTCAATGTAAAAAAAAAAGCAAATTACGCACTCAAAATGCTATGAGCGTAGCCAAAAGGGGTTTTGAGTTTAAACCCCCCTTCAGAAGGGTTTGATGCTAAAAAATACTTCTTCCTTTAATTTCAGGGAGGGGGTTGAACCCCAACCCCCCAGGCTACGCCCATGAGAATAGCACATTAGGTTTTTGAAATAAAGCTTTTTAATAGCAGGAAAATGCACTGTAGATACCTCAGAATATGCATTTTGTTTCAATACCAGAAATAGTGCTTGGCGGCGGGGCTCCGCACCGCGCTGGAGGAGCTCCTAGTGCTTCCCCAGACCCCTTTGCTGCCTATGTCGGGCAGTCTACATTTTTTTTCTTAACTCCAGGAAGAACCTATTCTAGGGCACAATAAAAGTCTTATGCACATAATGTATTTGCTAACAATGACGATAGTCACAGGCAATGCGTCTCTCTTAACAAAGTGACAAAAAACAAATTCAACGCGCAGGCACATCTGTTCAGTGCCTGAGATATCTACATTTTCATTACCGAAATACCAAGTAAACGAAGTTAATTCATTTTGTTGCCGCTCGTATATTTTGCTTTCTTGCTGCTGCCAGTACTCTGTTGATACAAATCAACGTTTTTACTCAGATGGCATGCGAAGAACTTTCCTATATCTCTTTTATCGTAAACTTGTGGGCGTGTCTAAACTGCTATTTTATCGAGCTCTAACACTGACCGCATCTCTGCAAAACTTAAATACATTTACCAAGATGATGGCACTCTTCAAGAAATCTTCACATATATCAAATCGAAAGACAGCTGGCAAAGATTTATCCTCTAAGACAAAAAACAAAAAAAAAAACAACAAAAAACTTTTATCATATTCTAGGCCTTTAATAAATATTAAGATAACTAGAATTATGTGCAAATGAAACAAATCGTCACGACCAACGTGCTATAGAATATTGAATTGCAAACCTATAATAAAGCACACTTGGTCAGACATGAACAGCAGATTGGCCTATTCTAGTTTATTACAATAATGACTTATCCTTATTAACTTTATTTCGGTGGAAGCACTATATGTTAAGTTTCTTCCTTGCATACGTTAATTGATTTGAAGGTGTAAAAAAACTAGCTAAAATTTGGTTACTCAGAATTCAGAGGGGTGTGCGTACATGGTCAGCCATCAATTCCTGATAAGCCTAGGCTAGTCTACTACAACTGTACTTCAGTCACCTACTTGTTCAGTTGCTACTTAGATTTTATTTGATCTGATGGTGAAAAAAATGGCTAGAATTTGGCTACTCAGAATCCAGTGCACCACCTTGCACCCCCCCCTGAGGGCGCCCATGTTCATTTCCAACACGAGCAAAATGAAATCCTCTCCCTCCTTCATCTTTCTAACATTTTGATCGTTTTTTTCCCCCTTCCATTCAATGTTATACCATTAACAATGGAGGCCCAAAACAATAATCTAAAGCAGGCAATATTCAGTTAGGCTATTCCAACTGAAAACTTAAGATGCAAATGTAATTTTATAAAATTTAGGCATTAATTCATTAAAGTTGGATAAGACAGATATTCCTTTAATCATCAAAGCCAGTGTTGAAACAGACAAATGCACTGTTATAAAATTCATACAATACATCATATTGTTATGTACTAGTTTAGAGAGTATGTTAGTTTTTTTAGACAAATATATTGTGTATTGTTTTAGCGACGATAAAAGTAGTGACGTAGTAAGAAAAACGAATGACGTAGTAGACTAGGCGAACAAGAAGAGCAACTTGGCGATAGTATAGAAGGAGGTTGTTTCGGATGATAGTTAGATAAGTAGCGACGTTTATGAAGACTAGACGGACTTCCTGGTTGTCTTTATCAAGTATATTGTTAACCTGTAATGTTCTGTGGCTCATGTGGAGTAATTAATGAGATAGAAAGGAACTCAGGTACAAGATTAGACCACAACATTATATATTGCTTAATTGACTTTTGACATTAGCAAAGCAAAGGGATCAGTCAAATTTTCTTTACTACAGAGGGAGCTACACATTCTCTGGATTATGGTGAACTTTGTCAACGGAGAGCCATAAAAAGAAAGTGGACAGTGGAAGAGACATAGACTTAGAGTCTACGTACACCTAAGCGGTATTGCATTTGCCCATAAGTTTCATTGCTTCAAATATATTTGGCCCATTACATTACTGTCTCTCTCTCTCTTAATCTATCTATCTATCTATCTATCTATCTATCTATCTATCTATCTATCTATCTATCTATCTATCTATCTATCTATCTATCTATCTATCTCTCTCTTATATATATATATATATATATATATATATATATATATATATATATATATATATATATATATATAAAGAGAGAGAGAGAGAGAGAGAGAGGGAGAGACAGTAATGTAATATATATATATACGTATGTATTTTAATCATGAGAATTTTAAGCGGTTGCAAAAGAGAAAAAGTCACTGTCAGTCTGTAATTTCGGTATATTAATAGGCAATCTGCTTTTTCTGACTTTGTATCTATCATTATTTTTTTTTTTTTTACGCGCTGATTGCATGAAAAATTAAATCAGCCGTTTAAATTATTTATGTAATTAGAGAAAGAATAAGAGACAAAATTCGCAAAGTACTTGCATTATGAAAAAAAAAAGGAACAACAGGAATAAAAGAAAAAAATTTCTAGTTTAAAATTGATTAAGCTCCGGGTCAATTTAAAGTTCTCAGATGCATTTTCTATTTTTGTCGTTTGTAGATAATTAACTCTTTGTCATTTTCGCTGAGGTCTTCGATTTCTTCTGGTTCTTCTTCTTTCCGACAAAGTTCAACTTGGTGTTCAGAAGTTGTCTCCTCTTCATTATCTGGTACTGAGTTCTTCAATATCTTTTTAAACTCGCCCCTAAACAGTGAGACCACAAGGGTTGTACCCAGTGTGCAGGGGATTAGATACAGAAGTGCTGGCTGCCCAGTTTTCATAAGGACCATAGCAACCATAGCGCTGACCATGCCGCACAAGTAGCCTATAGAGGATGTGATATAGTAAACCATCTTAGTGCCAGATTTGACATCAAACACAGCGTTGTATGTTAAGAGAATACCTGGCAATATCAGATCTCCGAAGCCTAGTATAGAGAAATAATACCCTCTGCACTTTGACAATACATCTTCACCAAAATTGGGAATAAAGAAACACAAAGGCACATATTCTTTAGGATTGCTTGATAGTTTGGCAGCTTCAGACTCCATATCACTAGAGCCGCCGGTAGCTATCTTGTTCATGATACTGTCTCCTTTAGATGTTATCAATGGTGTTATAAACACAAAGAAAACATCATAAACAAGGTAGAACACCAGAAGCACAGTTATGATGATCAAATTAGGAAGCTTGAGATCACGGACGAGAATGATGCACAGCGAGGCGCCCAGTAGGTCTTGGAGGATCCATCCGTAGTTGGAGTGACGCTGTATCGCCCAGAATATCCCCAGCGCCAGACACAGTAAACAGAGGAAGATTTGTCTCACTTGCACCTATGGATATAAGTGGCAACTGTTTTTAGACGAATTATAAATGTACAAAGATTAGCAATTAAAATGTGTAAGATCGAAACTATATCTATTTCTAGTTGTAAAGATTTTTTAAACACACAGGCTCTACCAGTAATGAGAGGCATCTCATAATTATAACAATTTTACAATTTTAATCTTTGTTTATGCATGAGTCCAGGTCAACGTAACATCAACGGCAACCAAGTCTTTGAACCTTAAGAGTGACAGAGCAATTGTAGTTTGCGTTTTGATGATGGCTGGACACATCATTTCTCCTTTGAGTACCGTCATCGCCTTGTCTTCGCCTTGTCATCGCCTTGTCATCGCCTTGTCATCGCCTTGTCTTCCTTCTCGGACCATCTTTGGAAGTGAGTTATAAACATTTGTGCAGTTTGGACTTAAATACATACAAATCTGTGTGAATTGGAACCCAGAAAGAATAACATGGTTGCCAAACTGATTTGAATTGGCTTAATGAATTCTATGACAATGATGTCAATCCATACACAATTTCTAGCCTTTACTACAATGGCGTATCTAGGGTTGTGGGAGGGGGTCCAAATTTGAAATTCCCCCCGGAACCCCAAATGAGTGTTCGAAATTTGTTTTTACATTTTAATATTACGCCATTATCTCATGTATTGAGTCATGATGTCGAATGCCAGTCCTATGTTGTTGCCCCCACCCCTTTTAGTGGTAAAACAACTATGGTTCATCTCATAGAGCTCTTCTTTATGAAGTCCTTGTCCAGGTCTCTATTAAGGTTAGGGCTCTGGAAGAGTTGATGACCTGGCATTATCTTTGGTCTTAACTTTGTGGCCCACAGCAGTTCCTATCACTCCAAAGGAAAGGCAAATGACGGATACAGTTTAGAATCAGCAGTATCGCAAGTTTTGTCAAAAAGGTAGCACCGTGCTCTGCAGAAACTCCCGAAGCCTTTCCCAAATTAGAATTTCACTCAAGATGGCTGAGGTTTTAGATTCAGAGTTTTCTTCTCCTAGGCGGCAGGGCCGGCTTTACGCATAGGCAAACTAGGCTTCCAATCAGTGGGGGCCTAGCACTCAACTCAAAAATATTTTTTTTTTTACATAAAATAGTGCGAAACATGTA
>JAZGLO010003844.1:0-51714 GCA_036873155.1 Biomphalaria sudanica | reverse complement strand
GCCTACCCTTTTTTTTACAACGCTTATATCACGTCTGTCTGTCTGACCACAAGTTGTTTCTCCTACACCCATGTACACGTTGTTTCTCCTACACCATGTACACGTTGTTTCTCCTACACCCATGTACACGTTGTTTCTCCTACACCCATGTACACGTTGTTTCTCCTACACCCATGTACACGTTGTTTCTCCTACACCCATGTACACGTTGTTTCTCCTACACCATGTACACGTTGTTTCTCCTACACTCATGTACACGTTGTTTCTCCTACACCCATGTACACGTTGTTTCTGTTTTTAATTCATTCTGTAAAACTGTGTGTGTATGTAAATAATGAGCCTCTTATTTTATTGTAAATGTGTACAGTGATTTTTCATTTGTGAAATAAAATACAGACATTCTGGTGGCAATGTTATGTTGTTTATTTCAAGATAAGAAGAATTTAGTTTCATATTTATACAACCATAAATACTATACAATCATTTTCTTGCCTTTTTTTTTAGTTTTAATGTAAAGAAAATAATAAATGTTAGAAACAAATACTGTAGCTTAAAACATAATAGCCTTTTAAAAATGTCTATATCAGGGGAAACAATCGAACCATCAATCGAAAAGCAAAAAAAATGTTGAGTCTATACAACTGCAATCTAATATTTGAGATATTATTTATGCCTAAAATGACAATGCACCATTTCATAGGACTATTCTATTTTTCATCTATGGAGACTCCTGTAAAAAAAAAACATTTTAGCAATTATCTCCCTACATTGGATAGAATATTGTTATTTAACTCCATGTTTATAAATAGCAATACAATATAGGCTTATTTTATCATCATTAAAAATTTTGTTGTGCTAAATAAATCTATTAGAAGGATTTGTATTAACACTATGGAACAGTTCATAAACGACAAATCATAAAGAAATATTTTAGGCTTCATGCAGAAATATCATGACATTATTTAGGAGACACAACTTGAACTGACATTCATTCAGATGAAAAATGCAACTAAGCATTTGGTATTGGGTAAAGTATTTACAATGAAGACAAAATTAGTTACTTAAAGATGATACCATATTGAAATTTGAACTAGCAATGTGACGGATAATGTTTTCAGGATAATGTTTTCAGGCGTATACCATGTGTCATTCATTCACAAACATATCACATCACCTTATAACAATACAATTTTTCTCCTTATTCGATATCAAACAGAATAGCCTAAATTATTGCAAATGTCAGAGTGTTTTTGTTTATTTAGTCATGTTTTGATGGTACAATAAATAAATATTTGAAGTATTAACTTGATTCATGATCGGATTGGGGAAAAAATAGCATTAACAATTATTTAAGGGGACTAAGCCCAACAGATTATATATGTGAATACTATACTATAGTATTAGTTTGCTTTGTTGCTTTTAAATAAAATAAGGAATTACCAATAATTTATCTTCTAATTGGTTACGTTTTTTATTGATTCATGTCTTGTCTAAGTCAATGAATAATTATGCGAAGTTTCGGCTTGATCCAGAAATGGGTGTGGGAGAAATTACGTATACACACTTTTTACCAGACATTCAGAAAGAATGAGCTGATATACGCTTTGTAAAAAGATGTCTGTTAAAAGGCTTGTTCTTGTCAAATCTCTGTCAGCAATAGCCATGAAATACTCTCAGGATGGTCCAGTAGAAGCTGTACGTTTGGTACCATTGTTTTGAGTTGAAGTTGGTCTCCCAGTTCAAGTTTCAGCACTCCTGCAAGTAGCAAGGCAATACTAAAGGTTAACACATACACTGGAAAATGAACATACAAGTTAAAATTTATCTTATCTTATACATGCAGACGTTACTTAAAAAAAAAAAAGAAGATGATTACGTCCTACGCGTCATGCATCTAGTCATGCATGCTAACCAATGACTTAATTAACATAGCCCTGGCTGGCACCATGTTTAGAAAAATAAATTCGCTCTAAATGAGAAACGAGTTTGAGAATAACTGGCTTCTCTAATACGCGAACGACCGCCATTGATTTAGGTGGCTTTGGTGATTTAGGTGGGCGTTTAGTGTAGAGCTCCACGACATGAAACATGGTGGTCATTCTATGTCAACGATAAACCATTTATTGACTTTTTTTTTTGGGAGGGGGGGTGTTTTTTTAAGCTGTATAGGACTCCAACGGTTCAACGGATTAATGGATGGGGAAAAGATAACCCTAACCCGAATATATATATTTGTTTTATCACGCTCATATCTGCAGTATTTTAAGTTTCAATATCACTGCCTGGTATGGCAATCTGAGCATTAAAAATAAAAATAAACTTTATAGAATCCTAAATGCTGCTGATATAATCATTGGCAAAAAACAAACCCCCATTTGGGCAGTTGTTTGAGACTACTCTCTCTCTCTAAACAACAAGGCCCATATACTATACAGTCATATCATTAAAATCAAGGTCTATTCACAGTTACAATAGTAAAGGTAGTAAATTTAATTACTTGGTAAAAATCTAATGTAAATAGTACATGTTGACAAACTCATAAATCAGATCTTCGTATATAACCCCACTTCCCGGATATAGCCCAGTACCTTCCCAGGGTCGACATTTTGGTATCTGGGGCAATCAACGAGGATATGTTCCACGGTGAGGCGAGAGTCACAGTATTCACAAAGTGAGGGCTCCTCTCTCTTCAGCACAAAAGAGTGCGTGATGTAGGTGTGGCCAATACTAAGTCTGGACATGGTCGTGCTACTACGCCTTGTCAGACCCTTAGATGTGGACCGCCACCTGACATCCGCTACAATCTGCCTGAGTTTATTGTGAGTCTCAGCCTCCTATCGGTCCCGCCACTCTTGGTAGGTGGCAGAGGCAATACTTTGTCTCAGGTCCGAGCAGGGAATTTGGGTTCCTGACACCGCATGATTTAGGGCTCTCTTTGCTTCTCTGTCTGTGGCTTCGTTTCCCTCAATGCCCACATGGGAGGGGACCCAAATGAAGGTGACATCCCTATGGTCGGCTGATATTTGGTTCAACAGCTTGAGGCTCTTATGTACCAATGGAATGTCAGTCTTCATCCGCCCCAAAGCTTGCAATGCAGATTTGAAGTCGGAGCAGATTATAAATTTCCTCCTCTCCGCTTTGATTTCTTCCCATACGGACAAAAAAGATGTTTTTTCGAATGCTCTTTAATAGTTATTATTTTTATAGTTGTGTTAAGAGCTATAATTACGAAAGGTAAATTGAATTGAATATTTCATTTAATAAAAAATTAGTTTCGTTTGGGTCCAGTTTCAATGTAGATCTACTTAGCCTTCTGCATCTCTCGTTTAAAAAATGGTTTTGATTATTATAATGTTTAAATCATGCCTCAGACTGTGTCAAAGAAGGAACGTGTCACTGACGAGATGGGACAAAGATAAGTTTCTCCCTTTCCCCTCCACATAGTGACATTTTGTTTCAAACACATCGTATATAATGGGAGATAATCTGACTTAAGACACGTCTTTCAAGAATCTAAAAGCTCATATTTTTAACAGTGTTAGGTTCGGATAGCATAAGTAGTAGATGAAGGAACTTACCATTCATGTTACAGTATCGTTTTTTTTTATACTTTTTTCAACATTATCTGCACGGGCAATTCCAAGACCATCGCCCATGTGCACATGCTATCCACACAATGTGCATCCTTATCCTACAGGGCACACGTGCAGATGCTATCCAGCCCATGTGCATCCTTATCCTACAGGGCCCACGTGCACATGCTATCCATCAAACGTACATCCCTAACCTACAACCCTAACCCTAACCGCATAAGTGCACATCCCATGTACATCCCTATCCTACAGGGCCCATGCACATGCTCTCCACCCCATGTGCCCATGTGCATTCTTATCATACAGGGCTCATGTGCACATGCTTATCCAAGCCTATGTGCATCCCTATCCTACAGGGCCCATGTGCACATGCTATCCACACAATGTGCATCCTTATCCTACAGGGCACACGTGCAGATGCTATCCAGCCCATGTGCATCCTTATCCTACAGGGCCCACGTGCACATGCTATCCATCAAACGTACATCCCTAACCTACAACCCTAACCCGAACCGCATAAGTGCACATCCCATGTACATCCCTATCCTACAGGGCCCATGCACATGCTTATCCAAGCCTATGTGCATCCCTATCCTACAGGGCCCATGTGCATCCCTATCCTACAAGGCCCGCCCATGTGCACATGCCTATTCTACAACGCTATCCTACATGTGCACCTGTGCTTCCCTCCATGCGCATTACTCCCATGTATTCTTGTCTATTCTTATCCTCTACAGGGCCCATGTGCACATGCCATCTACCTGTACCTATCCTACAGGGCCTATGTGCACATTTTTCTACATATATCTATCCATGTGCATCTGTATTCTATCTATTCTATATGTGCAACATTCCCGTGTACTTCTGCACTACCAGGCCATATGCATCTTAATTCTACTGGGTCCGCCCATGCCTATTCACCCAATGTGCATCACTATTCTACAGGGCTCATGAGCAGATGCTATCCAACAGGGCCTATTTATGATGTGATCAGTAGCTAATCATACATTAACCCGATATATTTTAACATTATCACAAAACCATTAGTTGTATTAAACTATCATTTTTAAATTATTTTTTTTTAAATCATGAGAGACTATGTAAATAACTCTACCCTTATCGTGATTCGTACTCGTACCCTAGAATGAGATTTGATTAAGAGACAAACGCTGTGTCCACTAAGCCACACATTCATATAACAATTGACAGAACAACTACTTAAGAAGAAACAGACTTAGCATCAAATAAATAATGAACCGGTGACAGACTAAGACAAAAAAGTTTAGGTTAAAAGTTTTACACATGTATTTAAGGCCAAAATACGTGTATTTTAAAACATTCATAAATTACATTTGAATTCAATTTTTAAAATTTAAAAACAAAAAATACGGGATTCTACGAGATGGATGGTCTAATAATGGACAGAGAATGCTAAGATGGCGTCCAAAACTTCTAGGCCTAAACTCTACTATACATTTGTATAGCTATAGCTTGTGCTAGTTGTGAAATAGTTGAATAGTTTAAAATCAACAAAACATCAAGATGTCAACCTGCTTACTCAATAAATCGTATGGTTTTTATAGGATTAGCATATCGGAATGTTACGAAAACTCAGTTGGACCTACATCTATTTATACAAGGCTGAATTTAGACTTCAAAGGCCCAACTATGTTTGTGGTAAATTTTTAAGTGTTCTACTTATTTTTAAAGGGTTAACCATCACTTATACCAACGATCCCCGATAATGCAAATGACAGTTTCCAAATTCCATGGGGGATTTTGAATGGGCTTAGCCAGGGGGGTTTGGGGTCCCCCCCCCCGAAATGAATTTCCTAGCCCCCCCCATAACTGAGATTTTAATACTAAACCATCCATCCCTACCAGGTTTTTTTTTTGCAGTTAAACCCCCTCTTTTAAAACACAAAACAAAAAAATAATGCAAACGACAATCCCAAATTCCAAGAGCATAGCTAGGGACTATTTTGATTTTCAAAACCCCTCCGAAATTTACGATAAAACCTCCCTTCAATAAAAGACTATCCATACATCAGTCACCAGATTCTATGAGCTTAGCCAAGAGGGGTTTTGTCTTTAAAACCTCCCTGCAATATAAAAAAAAAAGCAAATTACACACTCAAAATTGAGGTGGTTTTGAATTTACTCCCCCCACCCCCTTTTTTCAGCGGGGTTTGAAGCTAAACAATACCTCTTCAATATAAAAAAGAAATTACGCTCATAGAATATTGAGTTTAAACCCCTCTTCAGCGGGGTTTGAAGCTAAATATACCTCTTTAGTATAAAAAAAGCAAATTACACACTCAAAAACCTATGAGCGTACCTAAAGGTGTTTTGAGTTTATACCCCTCTTTTTTTATGCTAAAAAATACATCTTCAATATAAAAAAAAGCAAATTACACACTCAAGGGGGTTTTGAGTTTAAACCCCCCTCCTTCAGAGGCTTTAAAACCCCTACACATGTTTTGAGTTAAATATCCCCAATACAGAGAGTTTTGTAGATTGTAATTTGCTTTAGAATAAAATTAAAGAGAGAGGTTTTCAGTCACTAAATTCTATAAGCGTAGCTAAGGAGGTTTGGAATTTGATAAAAAACTCTAGAAATTTTTTAGTTTAACCCCTCCACCAACAGATAATTTTGACGATAAGCGTAGCCAAGGTCATTTATAGAGATCGGATCTCAAAAAGGAAATCCTATGCCGAACTGGGAGTTGACCCCTTAGCGTCGCATATATTTGCTGGTGAGTGGAGAAAAAAATCCGCCCCTCCCGAAAAAAAATCCTGGCTACGCCCAAATTTGTTAACATATGTTAACTTTTTTTTTTTTCTTTTCCTTTTTGAACAGGTAAACAAGTAAGTTCCATTATGTTGTTAAATAAGTTCTGTTTGAAAGATTTAACATTTGATACTTTTTGATTTGGACTTTTTTATAGGTCTTTTATTTAGTTCTAGTTAAAAATTGTGTCATAGATATTTTCATCAGTCTGCAGATATATTTGGGAGAGATGCGGTAAAATATCCAGGTCGCAACTGGGTTTGCTTAGTCGAGTGAAATATTTGGATTTGAGTGAAATGTCACATTCTAATGAAATCATGGTTTCTCAAACTATTACTTGTGGTGCCCTCTAAATGATAAAACTGTTGTTCGCGTTCCCCTAACCAGCTGGGTCCCTGGAGGAACGCTGTAGGCTTCAACAGTGCAACCTGGGATGATATATAGATAGATAGACAGACAGACAGACAGACAGCTATATAGATAGATTAGATAGATAGATAAATAGATAGATATATATATAGATAGATAAATAGATTAGATAGATAGATAGATAGATAGATAGATAGATAGAGAGATAGATAGATAGATAGAGAGATAGATAGATAGATAGGGTTATGGATCGATTGATTGATGTGGACTGATATAGATGGATTGCATGACTGATCGATCTCGTTTATGTAAATAATAAACAATTATCTATATCTATATTTTTTAATTCAGGCGTTGCGAATGTAAAGGACTGGAGACTCCATTCAGATCCGTACAATGGAGGAGAACATGACAGTCAGATTACATCAGGTGTCACTATTTAAAATGGTTTTGTTGCATGCTACATAGTAAGAAGATCTTTCAAAACAGGCATAATAAACTCAGGCTCCTCAGTCGTTAGAAGTTTGTTTGTAAACATTGCATAGCAAACGCACATTTCCGCTTGTGAAGGAAGAGGAGATAACGCTAGAAATTAAATTTAAAAAAAAACAAGAGAGAAAGAGAGAGAGCAAGACTCTCAGAGAGAAAGAAAAATTGAATTTAAACTTCTAGTGAGTGTAAAAATTAAATGTGAAAACAAACTTTTTAATGACTGGAAAGTGACAAAGAAATAAAGTATTCTTATATTTGGAATCAAGAAAATATTAGTTTTTTGAAATAAAACATATTGGTCTGATCATTGAGTAGATACTAAGTTATATTTAAAAAAGAAATGCTTTGGAAATGTCCATTATCTCAATAGTGTTTTAAATATTTATCATATAGGTTTTGATTTTATGAGAATCCTCCCCCTCTAGTAAAACCAACAACAGAAGTTCCCAAAGCTTTGTAAACAATTTCTTAATTAAATGATCGAATTCTCTGCTTGCAAAATTTGAGGTTTTGTAAATCAGTATAGATTTTTTTAAATGTGTCTCCGAGCGTTTTTCTTTTGAAGCTGGCTACTTTTCTCATTATTTTATATTCTAATGAGTAGTATCTTGGCAACATGTTCCTGTAATGAACTGTATGCTACATCTTTAGATTCCTTTTTTTTAATTTTCAAATTTCGGACCCCCTCTGTTTGTTTTATATACTTCCATTGCATTGTATCTAGGCCTATATTTTATCTTTATTATTTTCTGTATTGTATTAACTGATCATGTAGTCATCGACAATTTATAAGAGTCTCTTTATTTTGAAGTGGCTGATAGGTCTTTCAAAAGAGCATTAAACCTTTTTAGGACCCCCTTGAGTCCACCCAACTTTAATGAAAAACGAAATGTAAAGGGGCTTGTTCGATTTCTTTGTGCTGGCCACATGCCACGCTAGTTAACCACCGATGCATTAGCCCCTATAGGTTGTAAGGTCTGAATAGAGTATAGGCCTACCCTTTTTTTTACAACGCTTATATCACGTCTGTCTGTCTGACCACAAGTTGTTTCTCCTACACCCATGTACACGTTGTTTCTCCTACACCATGTACACGTTGTTTCTCCTACACCCATGTACACGTTGTTTCTCCTACACCCATGTACACGTTGTTTCTCCTACACCCATGTACACGTTGTTTCTCCTACACCCATGTACACGTTGTTTCTCCTACACCATGTACACGTTGTTTCTCCTACACTCATGTACACGTTGTTTCTCCTACACCCATGTACACGTTGTTTCTGTTTTTAATTCATTCTGTAAAACTGTGTGTGTATGTAAATAATGAGCCTCTTATTTTATTGTAAATGTGTACAGTGATTTTTCATTTGTGAAATAAAATACAGACATTCTGGTGGCAATGTTATGTTGTTTATTTCAAGATAAGAAGAATTTAGTTTCATATTTATACAACCATAAATACTATACAATCATTTTCTTGCCTTTTTTTTTAGTTTTAATGTAAAGAAAATAATAAATGTTAGAAACAAATACTGTAGCTTAAAACATAATAGCCTTTTAAAAATGTCTATATCAGGGGAAACAATCGAACCATCAATCGAAAAGCAAAAAAAATGTTGAGTCTATACAACTGCAATCTAATATTTGAGATATTATTTATGCCTAAAATGACAATGCACCATTTCATAGGACTATTCTATTTTTCATCTATGGAGACTCCTGTAAAAAAAAAACATTTTAGCAATTATCTCCCTACATTGGATAGAATATTGTTATTTAACTCCATGTTTATAAATAGCAATACAATATAGGCTTATTTTATCATCATTAAAAATTTTGTTGTGCTAAATAAATCTATTAGAAGGATTTGTATAACACTATGGAACAGTTCATAAACGACAAATCATAAAGAAATATTTTAGGCTTCATGCAGAAATATCATGACATTATTTAGGAGACACAACTTGAACTGACATTCATTCAGATGAAAAATGCAACTAAGCATTTGGTATTGGGTAAAGTATTTACAATGAAGACAAAATTAGTTACTTAAAGATGATACCATATTGAAATTTGAACTAGCAATGTGACGGATAATGTTTTCAGGATAATGTTTTCAGGCGTATACCATGTGTCATTCATTCACAAACATATCACATCACCTTATAACAATACAATTTTTCTCCTTATTCGATATCAAACAGAATAGCCTAAATTATTGCAAATGTCAGAGTGTTTTTGTTTATTTAGTCATGTTTTGATGGTACAATAAATAAATATTTGAAGTATTAACTTGATTCATGATCGGATTGGGGAAAAAATAGCATTAACAATTATTTAAGGGGACTAAGCCCAACAGATTATATATGTGAATACTATACTATAGTATTAGTTTGCTTTGTTGCTTTTAAATAAAATAAGGAATTACCAATAATTTATCTTCTAATTGGTTACGTTTTTTATTGATTCATGTCTTGTCTAAGTCAATGAATAATTATGCGAAGTTTCGGCTTGATCCAGAAATGGGTGTGGGAGAAATTACGTATACACACTTTTTACCAGACATTCAGAAAGAATGAGCTGATATACGCTTTGTAAAAAGATGTCTGTTAAAAGGCTTGTTCTTGTCAAATCTCTGTCAGCAATAGCCATGAAATACTCTCAGGATGGTCCAGTAGAAGCTGTACGTTTGGTACCATTGTTTTGAGTTGAAGTTGGTCTCCCAGTTCAAGTTTCAGCACTCCTGCAAGTAGCAAGGCAATACTAAAGGTTAACACATACACTGGAAAATGAACATACAAGTTAAAATTTATCTTATCTTATACATGCAGACGTTACTTAAAAAAAAAAAAGAAGATGATTACGTCCTACGCGTCATGCATCTAGTCATGCATGCTAACCAATGACTTAATTAACATAGCCCTGGCTGGCACCATGTTTAGAAAAATAAATTCGCTCTAAATGAGAAACGAGTTTGAGAATAACTGGCTTCTCTAATACGCGAACGACCGCCATTGATTTAGGTGGCTTTGGTGATTTAGGTGGGCGTTTAGTGTAGAGCTCCACGACATGAAACATGGTGGTCATTCTATGTCAACGATAAACCATTTATTGACTTTTTTTTTTGGGAGGGGGGGGTGTTTTTTTTAAGCTGTATAGGACTCCAACGGTTCAACGGATTAATGGATGGGGAAAAGATAACCCTAACCCGAATATATATATTTGTTTTATCACGCTCATATCTGCAGTATTTTAAGTTTCAATATCACTGCCTGGTATGGCAATCTGAGCATTAAAAATAAAAATAAACTTTATAGAATCCTAAATGCTGCTGATATAATCATTGGCAAAAAACAAACCCCCATTTGGGCAGTTGTTTGAGACTACTCTCTCTCTCTAAACAACAAGGCCCATATACTATACAGTCATATCATTAAAATCAAGGTCTATTCACAGTTACAATAGTAAAGGTAGTAAATTTAATTACTTGGTAAAAATCTAATGTAAATAGTACATGTTGACAAACTCATAAATCAGATCTTCGTATATAACCCCACTTCCCGGATATAGCCCAGTACCTTCCCAGGGTCGACATTTTGGTATCTGGGGCAATCAACGAGGATATGTTCCACGGTGAGGCGAGAGTCACAGTATTCACAAAGTGAGGGCTCCTCTCTCTTCAGCACAAAAGAGTGCGTGATGTAGGTGTGGCCAATACTAAGTCTGGACATGGTCGTGCTACTACGCCTTGTCAGACCCTTAGATGTGGACCGCCACCTGACATCCGCTACAATCTGCCTGAGTTTATTGTGAGTCTCAGCCTCCTATCGGTCCCGCCACTCTTGGTAGGTGGCAGAGGCAATACTTTGTCTCAGGTCCGAGCAGGGAATTTGGGTTCCTGACACCGCATGATTTAGGGCTCTCTTTGCTTCTCTGTCTGTGGCTTCGTTTCCCTCAATGCCCACATGGGAGGGGACCCAAATGAAGGTGACATCCCTATGGTCGGCTGATATTTGGTTCAACAGCTTGAGGCTCTTATGTACCAATGGAATGTCAGTCTTCATCCGCCCCAAAGCTTGCAATGCAGATTTGAAGTCGGAGCAGATTATAAATTTCCTCCTCTCCGCTTTGATTTCTTCCCATACGGACAAAAAAGATGTTTTTTCGAATGCTCTTTAATAGTTATTATTTTATAGTTGTGTTAAGAGCTATAATTACGAAAGGTAAATTGAATTGAATATTTCATTTAATAAAAAATTAGTTTCGTTTGGGTCCAGTTTCAATGTAGATCTACTTAGCCTTCTGCATCTCTCGTTTAAAAAAATGGTTTTGATTATTATAATGTTTAAATCATGCCTCAGACTGTGTCAAAGAAGGAACGTGTCACTGACGAGATGGGACAAAGATAAGTTTCTCCCTTTCCCCTCCACATAGTGACATTTTGTTTCAAACACATCGTATATAATGGGAGATAATCTGACTTAAGACACGTCTTTCAAGAATCTAAAAGCTCATATTTTTAACAGTGTTAGGTTCGGATAGCATAAGTAGTAGATGAAGGAACTTACCATTCATGTTACAGTATCGTTTTTTTTTATACTTTTTTCAACATTATCTGCACGGGCAATTCCAAGACCATCGCCCATGTGCACATGCTATCCACACAATGTGCATCCTTATCCTACAGGGCACACGTGCAGATGCTATCCAGCCCATGTGCATCCTTATCCTACAGGGCCCACGTGCACATGCTATCCATCAAACGTACATCCCTAACCTACAACCCTAACCCTAACCGCATAAGTGCACATCCCATGTACATCACTATCCTACAGGGCCCATGCACATGCTCTCCACCCCATGTGCCCATGTGCATTCTTATCATACAGGGCTCATGTGCACATGCTTATCCAAGCCTATGTGCATCCCTATCCTACAGGGCCCATGTGCACATGCTATCCACACAATGTGCATCCTTATCCTACAGGGCACACGTGCAGATGCTATCCAGCCCATGTGCATCCTTATCCTACAGGGCCCACGTGCACATGCTATCCATCAAACGTACATCCCTAACCTACAACCCTAACCCGAACCGCATAAGTGCACATCCCATGTACATCCCTATCCTACAGGGCCCATGCACATGCTTATCCAAGCCTATGTGCATCCCTATCCTACAAGGCCCGCCCATGTGCACATGCCTATTCTACAACGCTATCCTACATGTGCACCTGTGCTTCCCTCCCATGCGCATTACTCCCATGTATTCTTGTCTATTCTTATCCTCTACAGGGCCCATGTGCACATGCCATCTACCTGTACCTATCCTACAGGGCCTATGTGCACATTTTTCTACATATATCTATCCATGTGCATCTGTATTCTATCTATTCTATATGTGCAACATTCCCGTGTACTTCTGCACTACCAGGCCATATGCATCTTAATTCTACTGGGTCCGCCCATGCCTATTCACCCAATGTGCATCACTATTCTACAGGGCTCATGAGCAGATGCTATCCAACAGGGCCTATTTATGATGTGATCAGTAGCTAATCATACATTAACCCGATATATTTTAACATTATCACAAACCATTAGTTGTATTAAACTATCATTTTTAAATTATTTTTTTTTAAATCATGAGAGACTATGTAAATAACTCTACCCTTATCGTGATTCGTACTCGTACCCTAGAATGAGATTTGATTAAGAGACAAACGCTGTGTCCACTAAGCCACACATTCATATAACAATTGACAGAACAACTACTTAAGAAGAAACAGACTTAGCATCAAATAAATAATGAACCGGTGACAGACTAAGACAAAAAAGTTTAGGTTAAAAGTTTTACACATGTATTTAAGGCCAAAATACGTGTATTTTAAAACATTCATAAATTACATTTGAATTCAATTTTTAAAATTTAAAAACAAAAAATACGGGATTCTACGAGATGGATGGTCTAATAATGGACAGAGAATGCTAAGATGGCGTCCAAAACTTCTAGGCCTAAACTCTACTATACATTTGTATAGCTATAGCTTGTGCTAGTTGTGAAATAGTTGAATAGTTTAAAATCAACAAAACATCAAGATGTCAACCTGCTTACTCAATAAATCGTATGGTTTTTATAGGATTAGCATATCGGAATGTTACGAAAACTCAGTTGGACCTACATCTATTTATACAAGGCTGAATTTAGACTTCAAAGGCCCAACTATGTTTGTGGTAAATTTTTAAGTGTTCTACTTATTTTTAAAGGGTTAACCATCACTTATACCAACGATCCCCGATAATGCAAATGACAGTTTCCAAATTCCATGGGGGATTTTGAATGGGCTTAGCCAGGGGGGTTTGGGGTCCCCCCCCCCCGAAATGAATTTCCTAGCCCCCCCCCATAACTGAGATTTTAATACTAAACCATCCATCCCTACCAGGTTTTTTTTTTGCAGTTAAACCCCCTCTTTTAAAACACAAAACAAAAAAATAATGCAAACGACAATCCCAAATTCCAAGAGCATAGCTAGGGACTATTTTGATTTTCAAAACCCCTCCGAAATTTACGATAAAACCTCCCTTCAATAAAAGACTATCCATACATCAGTCACCAGATTCTATGAGCTTAGCCAAGAGGGGTTTTGTCTTTAAAACCTCCCTGCAATATAAAAAAAAAGCAAATTACACACTCAAAATTGAGGTGGTTTTGAATTTACTCCCCCCACCCCCTTTTTTCAGCGGGGTTTGAAGCTAAACAATACCTCTTCAATATAAAAAAGAAATTACGCTCATAGAATATTGAGTTTAAACCCCTCTTCAGCGGGGTTTGAAGCTAAATATACCTCTTTAGTATAAAAAAAAGCAAATTACACACTCAAAAACCTATGAGCGTACCTAAAGGTGTTTTTGAGTTTATACCCCTCTTTTTTTATGCTAAAAAATACATCTTCAATATAAAAAAAAGCAAATTACACACTCAAGGGGGGTTTTGAGTTTAAACCCCCCTCCTTCAGAGGGCTTTAAAACCCCTACACATGGTTTTGAGTTAAATATCCCCAATACAGAGAGTTTTGTAGATTGTAATTTGCTTTAGAATAAAATTAAAGAGAGAGGTTTTCAGTCACTAAATTCTATAAGCGTAGCTAAGGAGGTTTGGAATTTGATAAAAAACTCTAGAAATTTTTTAGTTTAACCCCTCCACCAACAGATAATTTTGACGATAAGCGTAGCCAAGGTCATTTATAGAGATCGGATCTCAAAAAGGAAATCCTATGCCGAACTGGGAGTTGACCCCTTAGCGTCGCATATATTTGCTGGTGAGTGGAGAAAAAAATCCGCCCCTCCCGAAAAAAAATCCTGGCTACGCCCAAATTTGTTAACATATGTTAACTATTTTTTTTTTCTTTTCCTTTTTGAACAGGTAAACAAGTAAGTTCCATTATGTTGTTAAATAAGTTCTGTTTGAAAGATTTAACATTTGATACTTTTTGATTTGGACTTTTTTAATAGGTCTTTTATTTAGTTCTAGTTAAAAATTGTGTCATAGATATTTTCATCAGTCTGCAGATATATTTGGGAGAGATGCGGTAAAATATCCAGGTCGCAACTGGGTTTGCTTAGTCGATTGAAATATTTGGATTTGAGTGAAATGTCACATTCTAATGAAATCATGGTTTCTCAAACTATTACTTGTGGTGCCCTCTAAATGATAAAACTGTTGTTCGCGTTCCCCTAACCAGCTGGGTCCCTGGAGGAACGCTGTAGGCTTCAACAGTGCAACCTGGGATGATATATAGATAGATAGACAGACAGACAGACAGACAGCTATATAGATAGATTAGATAGATAGATAAATAGATAGATATATATATAGATAGATAAATAGATTAGATAGATAGATAGATAGATAGATAGATAGATAGATAGATAGATAGAGAGATAGATAGATAGATAGATAGAGAGATAGATAGATAGATAGAGAGATAGATAGATAGATAGGGTTATGGATCGATTGATTGATGTGGACTGATATAGATGGATTGCATGGACTGATCGATCTCGTTTATGTAAATAATAAACAATTATCTATATCTATATTTTTTAATTCAGGCGTTGCGAATGTAAAGACTGGAGACTCCATTCAGATCCGTACAATGGAGGAGAACATGACAGTCAGATTACATCAGGTGTCACTATTTAAAATGGTTTTGTTGCATGCTACATAGTAAGAAGATCTTTCAAAACAGGCATAATAAACTCAGGCTCCTCAGTCGTTAGAAGTTTGTTTGTAAACATTGCATAGCAACGCACATTTCCGCTTGTGAAGGAAGAGGAGATAACGCTAGAAATTAAATTTAAAAAAAAACAAGAGAGAAAGAGAGAGAGCAAGACTCTCAGAGAGAAAGAAAAATTGAATTTAAACTTCTAGTGAGTGTAAAAATTAAATGTGAAAACAAACTTTTTAATGACTGGAAAGTGACAAAGAAATAAATTATTCTTATATTTGGAATCAAGAAAATATTAGTTTTTTGAAATAAAACATTAAAAATGTCTATATCAGGGGAAACAATCGAACCATCAATCGAAAAGCAAAAAAAAATGTTGAGTCTATACAACTGCAATCTAATATTTGAGATATTATTTATGCCTAAAATGACAATGCACCATTTCATAGGACTATTCTATTTTTCATCTATGGAGACTCCTGTAAAAAAAACAATGCTTTGGAAATGTCCCTTATCTCAATAGTGTTTTAAATATTTATCATATAGGTTTTGTTTTTATGAGAATCCTCCCCCTCTAGTAAAACCAACAACAGAAGTTCCCAAAGCTTTGTAAACAATTTCTTAATTAAATGATCGAATTCTCTGCTTGCAAAATTTGAGGTTTTGTAAATCAGTATAGATTTTTTTAACTGTGTCTCCGAGCGTTTTTCTTTTGAAGCTGGCTACTTTTCTCATTATTTTATATTCTAATGAGTAGTATCTTGGCAACATGTTCCTGTAATGAACTGTATGCTACATCTTTAGATTCCTTTTTTTTAATTTTCAAATTTCGGACCCCCTCTGTTTGTTTTATATACTTCCATTGCATTGTATCTAGGCCTATATTTTATCTTTATTATTTTCTGTATTGTATTAACTGATCATGTAGTCATCGACAATTTATAAGAGTCTCTTTATTTTGAAGTGGCTGATAGGTCTTTCAAAAGAGCATTAAACCTTTTTAGGACCCCCTTGAGTCCACCCAACTTTAATGAAAAACGAAATGTAAAGGGGCTTGTTCGATTTCTTTGTGCTGGCCACATGCCACGCTAGTTAACCACCGATGCATTAGCCCCTATAGGTTGTAAGGTCTGAATAGAGTATAGGCCTACCCTTTTTTTTACAACGCTTATATCACGTCTGTCTGTCTGACCACAAGTTGTTTCTCCTACACCCATGTACACGTTGTTTCTCCTACACCATGTACACGTTGTTTCTCCTACACCCATGTACACGTTGTTTCTCCTACACCCATGTACACGTTGTTTCTCCTACACCCATGTACACGTTGTTTCTGTTTTTAATTCATTCTGTAAAACTGTGTGTGTATGTAAATAATGAGCCTCTTATTTTATTGTAAATGTGTACAGTTATTTTTCATTTGTGAAATAAAATACAGACATTCTGGTGGCAATGTTATGTTGTTTATTTCAAGATAAGAAGAATTTAGTTTCATATTTATACAACCATAAATACTATACAATCATTTTCTTGCCTTTTTTTTTAGTTTTAATGTAAAGAAAATAATAAATGTTAGAAACAAATACTGTAGCTTAAAACATAATAGCCTTTTAAAAATGTCTATATCAGGGGAAACAATCGAACCATCAATCGAAAAGCAAAAAAAATGTTGAGTATATAAAACTGCAATCTAATATTTGAGATATTATTTATGCCTAAAATGACAATGCACCATTTCATAGGACTATTCTATTTTTCATCTATGGAGACTCCTGTAAAAAAAACAACATTTTAGCAATTATCTCCCTACATTGTTATTTACGTTTTCTCGAAAATGCCTGGAAAAAAAACTCTCAGTTACCGTACTGACTTGCGATCCTGTATCCACCATGGCAAGTAAGGGTACCCCCTCAATCAGCACTTCCACTGTCGGGCAGGTTCCAGCAATTTTGTTCAGAACAGAGTCTCTTGTCAGCCCCTCAGTAGCTCGACTCGTGACTACTGTGGGTTGGCGTTTTTTGGGCAAGCCCTGGCAAAGTGATTTGGGCTGCCGCAGTGGAAACACTTCATTGATCCGCTACGCCCGCTGTTGGCTCGTGGGTTGTCTTTTTGGCGACAGTCTCTAGCCAGATGGTTCAGGCTCCCACATACATGGCAGCCTGACTTTGTTGGTCTGGCTGCCTGTAGACGCAGAAGCTGGGCAGAGAGTTCCTCCACCTGTCGGGAGAGTGCCGCCAACTGGCCCTCCACCTTAGTCTCCTGGCAGACCAACTTGGTCGTGGTGGGTTGGGGTGAGTGGTGGTCATCCTCCGCCCACCTAATGGCTGTGTCCCTGAGAGTTAAGAAACTGGTTTCCGGCATGTCGTTCAGCTTTTCAAGTAGATGCCTTCTCAGGACCCGGTCATTTATATTCTCCACAAACCGGTCCCTGAGGACAGTCTCCTCTATCGGTGTGGCAGACAAGACCCTCTGCCTATCCACCACAGCTTGGAACGCCCGTTGCAGGCGGTGGGAATAAGAGCGAATTAACTCTCCGGGGTGTTGGCTGACCCGGTAGAGTTCACCTGTCAGTGAAATAATCAGCACTGAACTATAAAAATTAAATAGGACACTAAATAACAAACATCATAGCCCTGGCCTATGTAAATAATATAAATTAAATTAGATCTAGGAGCGCAAGCTCACAACTCAAAAACACCTTTAGGTACGCTCATAGGTTTTTGAGTGTGTAATTTGCTTTTTTTATACTAAAGAGGTATATTTAGCTTCAAACCCCACTGAAGAGTGGTTTAAACTCAATATTCTATGAGCGTAATTTCTTTTTTATATTGAAGAGGTATTGTTTAGCTTCAAACCCCGCTGAAAAAAGGGGGTGGGGGGAGTAAATTCAAAACCACCTCAATTTTGAGTGTGTAATTTGCTTTTTTTTTATATTGCAGGGAGGTTTTAAAGACAAAACCCCTCTTGGCTAAGCTCATAGAATCTGGTGACTGATGTATGGATAGTCTTTTATTGAAGGGAGGTTTTATCGTAAATTTCGGAGGGGTTTTGAAAATCAAAATAGTCCCTAGCTATGCTCTTGGAATTTGGGATTGTCGTTTGCATTATTTTTTTGTTTTGTGTTTTAAAAGAGGGGGTTTAACTGCAAAAAAAAAACCTGGTAGGGATGGATGGTTTAGTATTAAAATCTCAGTTATGGGGGGGGGGGCTAGGAAATTCATTTCGGGGGGGGGGACCCAAAACCCCCCTGGCTAAGCCCATTTAAAATCCCCCATGGAATTTGGAAACTGTCGGGGATCGTTGGTATAAGTGATGGTTAACCCTTTAAAAATAAGTAGAACACTTAAAAATTTACCACAAACATAGTTGGGCCTTTGAAGTCTAAATTCAGCCTTGTATAAATAGATGTAGGTCCAACTGAGTTTTCGTAACATTCCGATATGCTAATCCTATAAAAACCATACGATTTATTGAGTAAGCAGGTTGACATCTTGATGTTTTGTTGATTTTAAACTATTCAACTATTTCACAACTAGCACAAGCTATAGCTATACAAATGTATAGTAGAGTTTAGGCCTAGAAGTTTTGGACGCCATCTTAGCATTCTCTGTCCATTATTAGACCATCCATCTCGTAGAATCCCGTATTTTTTGTTTTTAAATTTTAAAAATTGAATTCAAATGTAATTTATGAATGTTTTAAAATACACGTATTTTGGCCTTAAATACATGTGCAAAACTTTTAACCTAAACTTTTTTGTCTTAGTCTGTCACCGGTTCATTATTTATTTGATGCTAAGTCTGTTTCTTCTTAAGTAGTTGTTCTGTCAATTGTTATATGAATGTGTGGCTTAGTGGACACAGCGTTTGTCTCTTAATCAAATCTCATTCTAGGGTACGAGTACGAATCACGATAAGGGTAGAATTATTTACATAGTCTCTCATGATTTAAAAAAAAATAATTTAAAAATGATAGTTTAATACAACTAATGGTTTGTGATAATGTTAAAATATATCGGGTTAATGTATGATTAGCTACTGATCACATCATAAATAGGCCCTGTTGGATAGCATCTGCTCATGAGCCCTGTAGAATAGTGATGCACATTGGGTGAATAGGCATGGGCGGACCCAGTAGAATTAAGATGCATATGGCCTGGTAGTGCAGAAGTACACGGGAATGTTGCACATATAGAATAGATAGAATACAGATGCACATGGATAGATATATGTAGAAAAATGTGCACATAGGCCCTGTAGGATAGGTACAGGTAGATGGCATGTGCACATGGGCCCTGTAGAGGATAAGAATAGACAAGAATACATGGGAGTAATGCGCATGGGAGGGAAGCACAGGTGCACATGTAGGATAGCGTTGTAGAATAGGCATGTGCACATGGGCGGGCCTTGTAGGATAGGGATGCACATGGGCCCTGTAGGATAGGGATGCACATAGGCTTGGATAAGCATGTGCATGGGCCCCGTAGGATAGGGATGTACATGGGAAGTGCACTTATGCGGTTAGGGTTAGGGTTGTAGGTTAGGGATGTACGTTTGATGGATAGCATGTGCACGTGGGCCCTGTAGGATAAGGATGCACATGGGCTGGATAGCATCTGCACGTGTGCCCTGTAGGATAAGGATGCACATTGTGTGGATAGCATGTGCACATGGGCCCTGTAGGATAGGGATGCACATAGGCTTGGATAAGCATGTGCACATGAGCCCTGTATGATAAGAATGCACATGGGCACATGGGGTGGAGAGCATGTGCATGGGTCCTGTAGGATAGGGATGTACATGGGATGTGCACTTATGCGGTTAGGGTTAGGGTTGTAGGTTAGGGATGTACATTTGATGGATAGCATGTGCACGTGGGCCCTGTAGGATAAGGATGCACATGGGCTGGATAGCATCTGCACGTGTGCCCTGTAGGATAAGGATGCACATTGTGTGGATAGCATGTGCACATGGGCGATGGTCTTGGAATTGCCCGTGCAGATAATGTTGAAAAAAGTAAAAAAAAAAAAACGATACTGTAACATGAATGGTAAGTTTCTTCATCTACTACTTATGCTATCCGAACCTAACACTGTTAAAAATATGAGCTTTTAGATTCTTGAAAGACGTGCCTTAAGTCAGATTATCTCCAATTATATACGATGTGTTTGAAACAAAATGTCACTATGTGGAGGGGAAAGGGAGAAACTTATCTTTGTCCCATCTCGTCAGTGACACGTTCCTTCTTTGACACAGTCTGAGGCATGATTTAAACATTATAATAATCAAAACCATTTTTTTAAACGAGAGATGCAGAAGGCTAAGTAGATCTACATTGAAACTGGACCCAAACGAAACTAATTTTTTATTAAATGAAATATTCAATTCAATTTACCTTTCGTAATTATAGCTCTTAACACAACTATAAAATAATAACTATTAAAGAGCATTCGAAAAAACATCTTTTTTGTCCGTATGGGAAGAAATCAAAGCGGAGAGGAGGAAATTTATAATCTGCTCCGACTTCAAATCTGCATTGCAAGCTTTGGGGCGGATGAAGACTGACATTCCATTGGTACATAAGAGCCTCAAGCTGTTGAACCATTGAGTTAAATAACAATATTCTATCCAATGTAGGGAGATAATTGCTAAAATGTGTTTTTTTTTACAGGAGTCTCCATAGATGAAAAATAGAATAGTCCTATGAAATGGTGCATTGTCATTTTAGGCATAAATAATATCTCAAATATTAGATTGCATTTGTATAGACTCAAAATTTTTTTTGCTTTTCGATTGATGGTTCGATTGTTTCCCCTGATATAGACATTTTTAATGTTTTATTTCAAAAAAACTAATATTTTCTTGATTCCAAATATAAGAATAATTTATTTCTTTGTCACTTTCCAGTCATTAAAAAGTTTGTTTTCACATTTAATTTTTACACTCACTAGAAGTTTAAATTCAATTTTTCTTTCTCTCTGAGAGTCTTGCTCTCTCTCTTTCTCTCTTGTTTTTTTTTAAATTTAATTTCTAGCGTTATCTCCTCTTCCTTCACAAGCGGAAATGTGCGTTGCTATGCAATGTTTACAAACAAACTTCTAACGACTGAGGAGCCTGAGTTTATTATGCCTGTTTTGAAAGATCTTCTTACTATGTAGCATGCAACAAAACCATTTTAAATAGTGACACCTGATGTAATCTGACTGTCATGTTCTCCTCCATTGTACGGATCTGAATGGAGTCTCCAGTCTTTACATTCGCAACGCCTGAATTAAAAAATATAGATATAGATAATTGTTTATTATTTACATAAACGAGATCGATCAGTCCATGCAATCCATCTATATCAGTCCACATCAATCAATCGATCCATAACCCTATCTATCTATCTATCTCTCTATCAATCTATCTATCTCTCTATCTATCTATCTATCTATCTCTCTATCTATCTATCTATCTATCTATCTATCTATCTAATCTATTTATCTATCTATATATATATCTATCTATTTATCTATCTATCTAATCTATCTATATAGCTGTCTGTCTGTCTGTCTATCTATCTATATATCATCCCAGGTTGCACTGTTGAAGCCTACAGCGTTCCTCCAGGGACCCAGCTGGTTAGGGGAACGCGAACAACAGTTTTATCATTTAGAGGGCACCACAAGTAATAGTTTGAGAAACCATGATTTCATTAGAATGTGACATTTCACTCAAATCCAAATATTTCACTCGACTAAGCAAACCCAGTTGCGACCTGGATATTTTACCGCATCTCTCCCAAATATATCTGCAGACTGATGAAAATATCTATGACACAATTTTTAACTAGAACTAAATAAAAGACCTATTAAAAAAGTCCAAATCAAAAAGTATCAAATGTTAAATCTTTCAAACAGAACTTATTTAACAACATAATGGAACTTACTTGTTTACCTGTTCAAAAAGGAAAGAAAAAAAAAATAGTTAACATATGTTAACAAATTTGGGCGTAGCCAGGATTTTTTTCGGGAGGGGCGGATTTTTTTCTCCACTCACCAGCAAATATATGCGACGCTAAGGGGTCAACTCCCAGTTCGGCATAGGATTTCCTTTTTGAGATCCGATCTCTATAAATGACCTTGGCTACGCTTATCGTCAAAATTATCTGTTGGTGGAGGGGTTAAACTAAAAAATTTCTAGAGTTTTTTTATCAAATTCCAAACCTCCTTAGCTACGCTTATAGAATTTAGTGACTGAAAACCTCTCTCTTTAATTTTATTCTAAAGCAAATTACAATCTACAAAACTCTCTGTATTGGGGATATTTAACTCAAAACCATGTGTAGGGGTTTTAAAGCCCTCTGAAGGAGGGGGGTTTAAACTCAAAACCCCCCTTGAGTGTGTAATTTGCTTTTTTTTATATTGAAGATGTATTTTTTAGCATAAAAAAAGAGGGGTATAAACTCAAAAACACCTTTAGGTACGCTCATAGGTTTTTGAGTGTGTAATTTGCTTTTTTTTATACTAAAGAGGTATATTTAGCTTCAAACCCCGCTGAAGAGGGGTTTAAACTCAATATTCTATGAGCGTAATTTCTTTTTTATATTGAAGAGGTATTGTTTAGCTTCAAACCCCGCTGAAAAAAGGGGGTGGGGGGAGTAAATTCAAAACCACCTCAATTTTGAGTGTGTAATTTGCTTTTTTTTTATATTGCAGGGAGGTTTTAAAGACAAAACCCCTCTTGGCTAAGCTCATAGAATCTGGTGACTGATGTATGGATAGTCTTTTATTGAAGGGAGGTTTTATCGTAAATTTCGGAGGGGTTTTGAAAATCAAAATAGTCCCTAGCTATGCTCTTGGAATTTGGGATTGTCGTTTGCATTATTTTTTTGTTTTGTGTTTTAAAAGAGGGGGTTTAACTGCAAAAAAAAAACCTGGTAGGGATGGATGGTTTAGTATTAAAATCTCAGTTATGGGGGGGGGCTAGGAAATTCATTTCGGGGGGGGGGGACCCCAAACCCCCCTGGCTAAGCCCATTCAAAATCCCCCATGGAATTTGGAAACTGTCATTTGCATTATCGGGGATCGTTGGTATAAGTGATGGTTAACCCTTTAAAAATAAGTAGAACACTTAAAAATTTACCACAAACATAGTTGGGCCTTTGAAGTCTAAATTCAGCCTTGTATAAATAGATGTAGGTCCAACTGAGTTTTCGTAACATTCCGATATGCTAATCCTATAAAAACCATACGATTTATTGAGTAAGCAGGTTGACATCTTGATGTTTTGTTGATTTTAAACTATTCAACTATTTCACAACTAGCACAAGCTATAGCTATACAAATGTATAGTAGAGTTTAGGCCTAGAAGTTTTGGACGCCATCTTAGCATTCTCTGTCCATTATTAGACCATCCATCTCGTAGAATCCCGTATTTTTTGTTTTTAAATTTTAAAAATTGAATTCAAATGTAATTTATGAATGTTTTAAAATACACGTATTTTGGCCTTAAATACATGTGTAAAACTTTTAACCTAAACTTTTTTGTCTTAGTCTGTCACCGGTTCATTATTTATTTGATGCTAAGTCTGTTTCTTCTTAAGTAGTTGTTCTGTCAATTGTTATATGAATGTGTGGCTTAGTGGACACAGCGTTTGTCTCTTAATCAAATCTCATTCTAGGGTACGAGTACGAATCACGATAAGGGTAGAGTTATTTACATAGTCTCTCATGATTTAAAAAAAATAATTTAAAAATGATAGTTTAATACAACTAATGGTTTGTGATAATGTTAAAATATATCGGGTTAATGTATGATTAGCTACTGATCACATCATAAATAGGCCCTGTTGGATAGCATCTGCTCATGAGCCCTGTAGAATAGTGATGCACATTGGGTGAATAGGCATGGGCGGACCCAGTAGAATTAAGATGCATATGGCCTGGTAGTGCAGAAGTACACGGGAATGTTGCACATATAGAATAGATAGAATACAGATGCACATGGATAGATATATGTAGAAAAATGTGCACATAGGCCCTGTAGGATAGGTACAGGTAGATGGCATGTGCACATGGGCCCTGTAGAGGATAAGAATAGACAAGAATACATGGGAGTAATGCGCATGGGAGGGAAGCACAGGTGCACATGTAGGATAGCGTTGTAGAATAGGCATGTGCACATGGGCGGGCCTTGTAGGATAGGGATGCACATGGGCCCTGTAGGATAGGGATGCACATAGGCTTGGATAAGCATGTGCATGGGCCCTGTAGGATAGGGATGTACATGGGATGTGCACTTATGCGGTTAGGGTTAGGGTTGTAGGTTAGGGATGTACGTTTGATGGATAGCATGTGCACGTGGGCCCTGTAGGATAAGGATGCACATGGGCTGGATAGCATCTGCACGTGTGCCCTGTAGGATAAGGATGCACATTGTGTGGATAGCATGTGCACATGGGCCCTGTAGGATAGGGATGCACATAGGCTTGGATAAGCATGTGCACATGAGCCCTGTATGATAAGAATGCACATGGGCACATGGGGTGGAGAGCATGTGCATGGGTCCTGTAGGATAGGGATGTACATGGGATGTGCACTTATGCGGTTAGGGTTAGGGTTGTAGGTTAGGGATGTACATTTGATGGATAGCATGTGCACGTGGGCCCTGTAGGATAAGGATGCACATGGGCTGGATAGCATCTGCACGTGTGCCCTGTAGGATAAGGATGCACATTGTGTGGATAGCATGTGCACATGGGCGATGGTCTTGGAATTGCCCGTGCAGATAATGTTGAAAAAAGTAAAAAAAAAAAAACGATACTGTAACATGAATGGTAAGTTTCTTCATCTACTACTTATGCTATCCGAACCTAACACTGTTAAAAATATGAGCTTTTAGATTCTTGAAAGACGTGCCTTAAGTCAGATTATCTCCAATTATATACGATGTGTTTGAAACAAAATGTCACTATGTGGAGGGGAAAGGGAGAAACTTATCTTTGTCCCATCTCGTCAGTGACACGTTCCTTCTTTGACACAGTCTGAGGCATGATTTAAACATTATAATAATCAAAACCATTTTTTTAAACGAGAGATGCAGAAGGCTAAGTAGATCTACATTGAAACTGGACCCAAACGAAACTAATTTTTTATTAAATGAAATATTCAATTCAATTTACCTTTCGTAATTATAGCTCTTAACACAACTATAAAATAATAACTATTAAAGAGCATTCGAAAAAACATCTTTTTTGTCCGTATGGGAAGAAATCAAAGCGGAGAGGAGGAAATTTATAATCTGCTCCGACTTCAAATCTGCATTGCAAGCTTTGGGGCGGATGAAGACTGACATTCCATTGGTACATAAGAGCCTCAAGCTGTTGAACCAAATATCAGCCGACCATAGGGATGTCACCTTCATTTGGGTCCCCTCCCATGTGGGCATTGAGGGAAACGAAGCCACAGACAGAGAAGCAAAGAGAGCCCTAAATCATGCGGTGTCAGGAACCCAAATTCCCTGCTCGGACCTGAGACAAAGTATTGCCTCTGCCACCTACCAAGAGTGGCGGGACCGATAGGAGGCTGAGACTCACAATAAACTCAGGCAGATTGTAGCGGATGTCAGGTGGCGGTCCACATCTAAGGGTCTGACAAGGCGTAGTAGCACGACCATGTCCAGACTTAGTATTGGCCACACCTACATCACGCACTCTTTTGTGCTGAAGAGAGAGGAGCCCTCACTTTGTGAATACTGTGACTCTCGCCTCACCGTGGAACATATCCTCGTTGATTGCCCCAGATACCAGGATGTCAGGGAGAAATATTTTAGAGCCACTAACTTAAAAACACTAATGTCGACCCTGGGAAGGTACTGGGCTATATCCGGGAAGTGGGGTTATATACGAAGATCTGATTTATGAATTTGTCAACATGTACTATTTACATTAGATTTTTACCAAGTAATTAAATTTACTACCTTTACTATTGTAACTGTGAATAGACCTTGATTTTAATGATATGACTGTATAGTATATGGGCCTTGTTGTTTAGAGAGAGAGAGTAGTCTCAAACAACTGCCCAAATGGGGGTTTGTTTTTTGCCAATGATTTTATCAGCAGCATTTAGGATTCTATAAAGTTTATTTTTATTTTTAATGCTCAGATTGCCATACCAGGCAGTGATATTGAAACTTAAAATACTGCAGATATGAGCGTGATAAAACAAATATATATATTCGGGTTAGGGTTATCTTTTCCCCATCCATTAATCCGTTGAACCGTTGGAGTCCTATACAGCTTAAAAAAAAACACCCCCCCTCCCAAAAAAAAAGTCAATAAATGGTTTATCGTTGACATAGAATGACCACCATGTTTCATGTCGTGGAGCTCTACACTAAACGCCCACCTAAATCACCAAAGCCACCTAAATCAATGGCGGTCGTTCGCGTATTAGAGAAGCCAGTTATTCTCAAACTCGTTTCTCATTTAGAGCGAATTTATTTTTCTAAACATGGTGCCAGCCAGGGCTATGTTAATTAAGTCATTGGTTAGCATGCATGACTAGATGCATGACGCGTAGGACGTAATCATCTTCTTTTTTTTTTTAAGTAACGTCTGCATGTATAAGATAAGATAAATTTTAACTTGTATGTTCATTTTCCAGTGTATGTGTTAACCTTTAGTATTGCCTTGCTACTTGCAGGAGTGCTGAAACTTGAACTGGGAGACCAACTTCAACTCAAAACAATGGTACCAAACGTACAGCTTCTACTGGACCATCCTGAGAGTATTTCATGGCTATTGCTGACAGAGATTTGACAAGAACAAGCCTTTTAACAGACATCTTTTTACAAAGCGTATATCAGCTCATTCTTTCTGAATGTCTGGTAAAAAGTGTGTATACGTAATTTCTCCCACACCCATTTCTGGATCAAGCCGAAACTTCGCATAATTATTCATTGACTTAGACAAGACATGAATCAATAAAAAACGTAACCAATTAGAAGATAAATTATTGGTAATTCCTTATTTTATTTAAAAGCAACAAAGCAAACTAATACTATAGTATAGTATTCACATATATAATCTGTTGGGCTTAGTCCCCTTAAATAATTGTTAATGCTATTTTTTTCCCCAATCCGATCATGAATCAAGTTAATACTTCAAATATTTATTTATTGTACCATCAAAACATGACTAAATAAACAAAAACACTCTGACATTTGCAATAATTTAGGCTATTCTGTTTGATATCGAATAAGGAGAAAAATTGTATTGTTATAAGGTGATGTGATATGTTTGTGAATGAATGACACATGGTATACGCCTGAAAACATTATCCTGAAAACATTATCCGTCACATTGCTAGTTCAAATTTCAATATGGTATCATCTTTAAGTAACTAATTTTGTCTTCATTGTAAATACTTTACCCAATACCAAATGCTTAGTTGCATTTTTCATCTGAATGAATGTCAGTTCAAGTTGTGTCTCCTAAATAATGTCATGATATTTCTGCATGAAGCCTAAAATATTTCTTTATGATTTGTCGTTTATGAACTGTTCCATAGTGTTGTGCTAAATAAATCTAAATCTAAAGTCTGTTTCTTTTTAATGTTGTTGTTCTATCACTTCATACAGCGTTAGCTTCTCAATCAAATCTCATTTTAGGTGTCACTAGTACGAATCCCGATTAGGGCAAAGCTATGTTTCCTGGTTTCCTCGTGGTCTTTTTCAATGTTAAAATATTAGGATATATCGGGTTAGGTATAGATCATATCATAATGCATGCGCCGATATATTTGCGCATATGCATCTTCATGATGTGGTGAGGATAGGGTTCGAGTGAGAATCCTAGGTGCCCGAGAATGGGTTGGGAATGTTTCCTACTCATGTAATGCATGGGATAGGATGTAAGATGTATATATGAACCTGGATCTTGATGCACATGGGAATATTGGATAAAGTGTGCAGGTGCAATGTGCACATGGATGAGTCCTGTACGGTGGCCATGGAATGGATAGGTGCACAATGTACAAAATGTGAGGATGCCCATTCTATAGGTTAGGATTATGTGGAAGATAAAGAATACCTGTGTTCATTGGAGTGATGGACATGGCGGGTTAGATAAAGCGTGCACGAGGAGGTAGTGATGACCATTGTGAGAAATGTACATGTGAGGATCGTATAGGTTGGAAATGTAGGTTGCGTATGTGCAATTAGAGGTGCACGTGAATGGGAGTGACCGATTGAGCAAGTGGGTGATGCACATGGGAGTGATGAATGTGCTGTGCACATTTACGAGCATTTTTAATTATTAATTTATTTTTTAAGGAAATTTAGGTTTCTTCTTGTCTCCACGCTTTTTCTGCTTGGGGCGACGGTGAGACAAGTGGACGTAGATCTGAGCAGAATGTTGTCTTGGGACGTTACCTGGAAAATCAAACAATTATCATACCTATTGTCACATACAGCTCTGTCATAAATAATCAATCTAATCCTCTAGATCTGAGCTGAGTAGCGTTACTTTTTTTTCCAAATTATATCATTGTTTTTATGGGGTAATATATTTCTACTACAGCGTCACTAAAAGAAGGTTTGGGAATTTTTCTTTTGGCGGATTTGCAGTCTACTAACTAACCACCTTGAAAGGATTTTTAAAGTAACCACCCCCCTTTGGCTGTGCTGGGGCAAGTGGTGGTTTAATATTAAAATCTCACCTAAAATAAACAAAATCAAAGCTAAAAATCAGTCACAAAATTCCACTGCCTTCCCCCCTGAGGGGGGATTTTATTTCATTTCGTAAGAACCCCCCCTCCCCCCCCCCCCGGTTACGCCCATGCGTAAGAAGTCCTAACACCAACTGACTTTATTTACGTGCGTGCGTGCGTGTGTGTGTGTGTGTGTGTGTGTGCGTGCATATATATATATATATATATATATAGATAGATAGATAGATAGATAGATAGATAGATAGATAGATATAGCCCCGCCGCCAAGCACTATTTCCGGTATTAAAAGCCTACAAAATGCATTTTCTGAGGTATCTACAGTGCATTATCCAGCTATTAAAATGTTTTATTTTAAAACTTCATGTGCTATTCTTACTGACTTAGACCCTCCCGCGTGGAACTTCTTTGAATTATATAAGATTGGATGTCTTCTGAATGAGCATGCGTGATATTGTCAATGATGATATGTTATCTGATAGCTTGATAAGTGTTTTCCACTTTAGCAAGAGATATCCATCTGTCGAACCACATGGTCATGTTGGAAACAAAAATTTGAGGATCATTATCTTGTTTTGGTCTTGAGCTATAGAATTTCTTTCTATAGTTGTCTGACGTTGCACCGTACTGGCGTAATAAAGCGTCCTTGATATCATGATAATCACTGCGCTCGTTGACCGACAACTGCGAACAAATGTCAACTGCTTTTCCTGTCAGTAAACTAAGGAGGGAACTTGACCACTGGTCTTCTGGTAAACCAGACGTTGTTGCTGATTCCTCGAATCTAATAAGGTATGAGTCCATGTTGTCTGTAGACTCATTGAATTAATGAATCTTTGACATGAGTTTATATCGATCAAAGACATTGGAACTTGCTTGATTAGTGTTGGCTACTGTTGGTTTTGAGTCTGACTTTAGTTTATTTTCTTCATGTTGCATTTTCAATTTTTCAAATTCCATTTGTGCTCTTTCATGTTCTCTTTGTCTTTCAGCAGCTTCTTTATCTTCTTGCCGTTTCTTCGTCTCATATTCTCTTTGTCTTTCAGCTTCTTGTCTTTGTTTTTCTGCTTCTTGTCTTCATTTTTCTTCACCTACTTTATTATCTTCTTGACGTAGCTTTGCTTCATGTTCTCTTTGTTTTTCTTCAGCTTCTTTATCTTCTTGACGTCTTTTAACTTCTTTTTCGTCGTCTATATCTGTTTGCTCGTTTGCCCAGACCATTAGTTCATGTGGCGGTAATTTCAATATTTTTCCTTTGTCAAGTAATTCTGACATTCTTTGTGTTCTATCTCTAGGCTTTGAATCCATTGTATAGTTCTTGTGTTTTATAATATATGAACTTGAATATACTAATATAGTACTTTTTGAATGTAACAATGTTAGTTATGCCGTCACTGGCTAATAATCTTGAACAGTAGGATTATATCTACTACTGGAGTCGTTGTAGGAAGTGTAGATTTATTCAACCGTATCAGGTTAATGAAATATTGCTGAGCCGTACAAGGCTATGAACTTTCTCTCTCTTGAGATTGTAGATCTAGTAGAACTTGTAGTATTAAAGTCGTCGTTTTGTACGATTGACTTGATATCAAATAGTAGAAAAATGCCTACTTGATGGATTATAGTGCCAGGTAATTGCTACTGGGCTTATCTATAATACTAATGCCAGTTAAATGATACTGGGCTTATCTACTGTGTCAGTTAAATAACACTGGGCTTATGTTATGCCAGCTAAATATTACTGGGCTTGTAAAATTGTATCATGCCAGTTAAAAGATATTGGTCTTATTGCCAATGCCAATACAAAATAATAATATTAGATCTCGAGAGTTATAGTGAAAACTCGATCGTAGATCTATATCTATGATAAGATAAAATATCGATAACCAAACTGACCTTTGAACACAGTAGAACTATTCTCAAGTTGAAGAAAATCGAAGTTTTGTAATTGACGAAGTTTTAAAAATTTGTCCTTAGATCTTGAAAAAAATTTTTTTTTGGATGATCTTTTTGATGATCTTTATCGAAGGTCGGAGGTGCCAAATATCACAATCATCAATAGTGGATGTCAGATGTCAAGATCTTTGAAGATGCTATGATAGATGTCACGTTGAAGATTATCTTGATCTATATCACACTATCAATGATCGTGATTGCCGAGGATCTTGAAATCGTCTTTTAATAAGATGATCGTATAGAAGTAGCTAGACCTAGTTGATAATACGATCATTCAGAAGGTTGCCAATCGCTAAATCGATTTAAGTATGTTACTATATTCAATGAAGAAATTTCTCTTCGTCTAAAAAATTAATTTAATTCAGAACTTGAAAAAGCTATTCACAAATAATTACAATGGTTAAATGTTCTTGAATAAAATGATATTTAATATAATTGAGTTCTAATACAAAACTCTAGTACATGTTCTCACTACCATGTTCCATTCAAGACTGCCTAAAAATCTAGACCCTTTCACCGGGTATAGTGTTGTCATGTGTCTAACGCACCTCGTTGCAATGCCAACCAATCAATGCAGCCCAATTTACAATAATTAATATTTCAAAACCAATCACATCCATTCTGTCACAATGCTCTCCGCGTGAAGGAATTTCCCGAGGTCGCTGACGAGCTAAATATAGATACTGTGTACGTGACAAAGCACCCCGTTTTATTTTATTTTTTGTAGATGTCAAGAATTTACTAAAACAGCTCTTTCTCATCCAGCTCTTTTCTCGCCCAAGACCATCGAAGATACTTATTTTTCGTCTTTTCTAGCGAGCAAAGCAAAATATATAATTTTTTACTTTAAATTTCTTTTATATATTTCCAGTGCAGCATTTAAGTATGTCGAGGCTCTGGGAAAGAATTGTTGTGGAGGCCCTACACTTTTTTTTTCAAACACTATAATAAAAATCCACTTAATAATTAATTAATTATTTACTAACTAAAAAAAGCAAATTAATATATGAAATAGCATGGCATATTTTAAATAAGAAGAAATAGAGTATTTTTTAATTTAATCTATTTTCCTACTTTAAAAATAAGTAAGCCTACATTTTCTATATTTTTAAGTTTTTTTAGGGTTAGGCCCTGGGTTGAGCCACTGCAATAGATTGAAAAGAAGAGTTTAATTGTAATATAGAAATGCAATCATAAGATTCGCAAAAAAATGTGAGAAAAAAAGGGCGAACAAACACCCAGTATACTTTAGTTAATTGTATCTTTTGTTCCACTGAGTCAAGGCATAGTTTATATTTCTCTCTTTGTTCCACTGTGTCAAGGCATGGTATATATTTCTCTCTTTTGTTCCACTGTGTCAAGGCATAGTATATATTTCTCTCTTTTGTTCCACCGTGTCAAGGCATATAGTTTATATTTCTCTCTTTTGTTCCACTGTGTCAAGGCATAGTTTATATTTCTCTCTTTTGTTCCACTGAGTCAAGGCATACAGTATATATTTCTCTCTTTTGTTCCACTGAGTCAAGGCATATAGTATATATATATATATATATATATCTTTTGTTCCACTGAGTCAAGGCATAGTATATATTTCTCTCTTTTGTTCCACTGTGTCAAGGCATAGTATATATTTCTCTCTTTTGTTCCACTGAGTCAAGGCATAGTTTATATTTCTCTCTTTTGTTCCACTGAGTCAAGGCATATAGATTATATTTCTCTCTTTTGTTCCACTGAGTCAAGGCATAGTATATATTTCTCTACTTTGTTCCACTGTGTCAATGCATAGTATATATTTCTCTCTTTTGTTCCACTAAGTCAAGGCATATAGTTTATATTTCTCTCTTTTGTTCCACTGAGTCAAGGCATATAAAATATATTTCTCTCTTTTGTTCCACTGAGTCAAGACATAGTATATATTTCTCGCTTTTGTTCCACTGTGTCAAGGAATAGTATATATTTCTCTCTTTTATTCCACTGTGTCAAGGCATAGTATATATTTCTCTCTTTTGTTCCACTGTGTCAAGGCATAGTATATATTTCTCTCTTTTGTTCCACTAAGTCAAGGCATAGTTTATATTTCTCTCTTTTGTTCCACTGAGTCAAGGCATATAGATTATATTTCTCTCTTTGGTTACACTGAGTCAAGGCATAGTATATATTTCTCTACTTTGTTCCACTGTGTCAATGCATAGTATATATTTCTCTCTTTTGTTCCACTAAGTCAAGGCATATAGTATATATTTCTCTTATTTGTTCCACTGAGTCAAGGCATATAGTATATATTTCTCTCTTTTGTTCCACTAAGTCAAGGCATATAGTATATATTTCTCTCTTTTGTTCCACTGAGTCAAGGCATATAGTATATATTTCTCTCTTTTGTTCCACCGTGTCAAGGCATAGTATGTATTTCTCTCTTTTGTTCCACTGTGTCAAGGCATAGTATGTATTTCTCTCTTTTGTTCCACTGTGTCAAGGCATAGTATATATTTCTCTCTTTTGTTCCACTGTGTCAAGGCATAGTATATATTTCTCTCTTTTGTTCCATTGTGTCAAGGCATAGTATATATTTCTCTCTTTTGTTCCACTGAGTCAAGACATAGTATATATTTCTCTCTTTTGTTCCACTGTGTCAAGGCATAGTATATATTTCTCTCTTTTATTCCACTGTGTCAAGGCATAGTATATATTTCTCTCTTTTGTTCCACTGTGTCAAGGCATAGTTTATATTTCTCTCTTTTGTTCCACTGAGTCAAGGCATATACTATGTATTCCTATCTTTTGTTCCACTGAGTCAAAGCATGTAGTATATATTTCTCTCTTTTGTTCCACTGTGTCAAGGCATAGAATATATTTCTCTCTTTTGTTCCACTGTGTCAAGGCATAGTATATATTTCTCTCTTTTGTTTCACTGAGTCAAGGCATAGTATATATTTCTCTCTTTTGTTTCACTGAGTCAAGGCATATAGTATATATTTCTCTCTTTTGTTCCACTGTGTCAATGCATAGTATATATTTCTCTCTTTTGTTCCACTGTGTCAAGGCATAGTATATATTTCTCTCTTTTGTTACACTCTGTTAAGGCATAGTATATATTTCTCTCTTTTGTTCCACTGTGTCAAGGCATAGTTTATAGTTCTCTCTTTTGTTCCACTGAGTCAAGGCATATAGTATATATATCTCTCTTTTTTTTCACTGAGTCAAGGCATAGTATATATTTTTCTCTTTTGTTCCACTGTGTCAAGGCATAGTATATATTTCTCTCTTTTGTTCCACTGAGTCAAGGCATAGTTTATATTTCTCTCTTTTGTTCCACTGAGTCAAGGCATATAGATTATATTTCTCTCTTTTGTTCCACTGAGTCAAGGCGTATAGTTTATATTTCTCTCTTTTGTTCCACTGTGTCAAGGCATAGTATATATTTCTCTCTTTTGTTCCACTAAGTCAAGGCATATAGTATATATTTCTCTCTTTTGTTCCACTGAGTCAAGGCATATAATATATATTTCTCTCTTTTGTTCCACCGTGTCAAGGCATAGTATGTATTTCTCTCTTTTGTTCCACTGTGTCAAGGTATAGTATATATTTCTCTCTTTTGTTCCACTGATTCAATGCATAGTATGTATTTCTCTCTTTTGTTCCACTGTGTCAAGGCATAGTATATATTTCTCTCTTTTGTTCCACTGTGTCAAGGCATAGTATATATTTCTCTCTTTTGTTCCACTGTGTCAAGGCATAGTATATATTTCTCTCTTTTGTTCCACTGAGTCAAGACATAGTATATATTTCTCGCTTTTGTTCCACTGTGTCAAGGCATAGTATATATTTCTCTCTTTTATTCCACTGTGTCAAGGCATAGTATATATTTCTCTCTTTTGTTCCACTGTGTCAAGGCATAGTTTATATTTCTCTCTTTTGTTCCACTGAGTCAAGGCATATAGTATGTATTCCTATCTTTTGTTCCACTGAGTCAAGGCATGTAGTATATATTTCTCTCTTTGTTCCACTGTGTCAAGGCATAGTATATATATCTCTCTTTTGTTCAACTGTGTCAAGGCAGAGTATATATTTCTCTCTATTGTTCCACACTGTCAAGGCATATAGTATATATATTTCTCTCTTTTGTTCCACTGAGTCAAGGCATATAGTATATATTTCTCTCTTTTGTTCCACTGTGTCTAGGTATAGTATATATTTCTCTCTTTTGTTCCACTGTGTCAAGGCATAGTATATATTTCTCTCTTTGTTCCACTGAGTCAAGGCATAGTATATATTTCTCTCTTTTGTTCCACTGTGTCAATGCATTGTATATATTTCTCTTATTTGTTCCACTGTGTCAAGGCATAGTATATATGTCTCTCTTTTTTTCCACCGTGTCAAGGCATAGTATATATTTCTCTCTTTTGTTCCACTAAGTTTAGGCATAGTATATATTTCTCTCTTTTGTTCCACTGTGTCAAGGCATAGTTTATATTTCTCTCTTTTGTTCCACTGAGTCAAGGCATATAGTATATATTTCTTTCTTTTGTTCCACTGAGTACAGGCATATAGTATATATATATATATATATCTTTTGTTCCACTGAGTCAAGGCATAGTATATATTTCTCTCTTTTGTTCCACTGTGTCAAGGCATAATATATATTTCTCTCTTTTGTTCCACTGAGTCAAGGCATAGTTTATATTTCTCTCTTTTGTTCCACTGAGTCAAGGCATATAGATTATATTTCTCTCTTTTGTTCCACTGAGTCAAGGCATAGTATATATTTCTCTACTTTGTTTTACTGTGTCAATGCATAGTATATATTTCTCTCTTTCGTTCCACTAAGTCAAGGCATATAGTATATATTTCTCTCTTTTGTTCCACTGAGTCAAGGCATATAGTATATATTTCTCTCTTTTGTTCCACCGTGTCAAGGCATAGTATGTATTTCTCTCTTTTGTTCCACTGTGTCAAGGCATAGTATGTATTTCTCTCTTTTGTTCCACTGTGTCAATGCATAGTATATATTTCTCTCTTTTGTTCCACTAAGTCAAGGCATATAGTATATATTTCTCTCTTTTGTTCCACTGAGTCAAGGCATATAGTATATATTTCTTTCTTTTGTTCCACCGTGTCAAGGCATAATATGTATTTCTCTCTTTTGTTCCACTGTGTCAAGGCATAGTATGTATTTCTCTCTTTTGTTCCACTGTGTCAAGGCATAGTATATATTTCTCTCTTTTGTTCCACTGTGTCAAGGCATAGTATATATTTCTCTCTTTTGTTCCATTGTGTCAAGGCATAGTATATTTTTCTCTCTTTTGTTCCACTGAGTCAAGACATAGTATATATTTCTCTCTTTTGTTCCACTGTGTCAAGGCATAGTATATATTTCTCTCTTTTATTCCACTGTGTCAAGGCATAGTATATATTTCTCTCTTTTGTTCCACTGTGTCAAGGCATAGTTTATATTTCTCTCTTTTGTTCCACTGAGTCAAGGCATATACTATGTATTCCTATCTTTTGTTCCACTGAGTCAAGGCATGTAGTATATAATTCTCTCTTTTGTTCCACTGTGTCAAGGCATAGAATATATTTCTCTCTTTTGTTCCACTGTGTCAAGGCATAGTATATATTTCTCTCTTTTGTTTCACTGAGTCAAGGCATAGTATATATTTCTCTCTTTTGTTTCACTGAGTCAAGGCATATAGTATATATTTCTCTCTTTTGTTCCACTGTGTCAATGCATAGTATATATTTCTCTCTTTTGTTCCACTGTGTCAAGGCATAGTTTATATTTCTCTCTTTTGTTCCACTGAGTCAAGGCATATAGTATATATATCTCTCTTTTGTTCCACTAAGTCAAGGCATAGTATATATTTCTCTCTTTTGTTCCACTGTGTCAAGGCATAGTATATATTTCTCTCTTTTGTTCCACTGAGTCAAGGCATAGTTTATATTTCTCTCTTTTGTTCCACTGAGTCAAGGCATATAGATTATATTTCTCTCTTTTGTTCCACTGAGTCAAGGCATATAGATTATATTTCTCTCTTTTGTTCCACTGTGTCAAGGCATAGTATATATTTCTCTCTTTTGTTCCACTGTGTCAAGGCATAGTATATATTTCTCTCTTTTGTTTCACTGATTCAAGGCATAGTATATATTTATTTCTTTTGTTCCACTGTGTCAATGCATTGTATATATTTCTCTTATTTGTTCCACTGTGTCAAAGCATAGTATATATGTCTCTCTTTTTTCCACCGTGTAAAGGCATAGTATATATTTCTCTCTTTTGTTTCACTCTGTTAAGGCATAGTATATATTTCTCTCTTTTGTTCCACTGTGTCAAGGCATAGTTTATATTTCTCTCTTTTGTTCCACTGTGTCAAGGCATAGTATATATTTCTCTCTTTTGTTCCACTGTGTCAAGGCATAGTATATATTTTTCTCTTTTGTTCCACCGTGTCAAGGCTTAGAATATATTTCTCTCTTTTGTTCCACTATGTTAAGGCATAGTATATATTTCTCTCTTTTGTTCCACTGTGTCAAGGCATAGAATATATTTCTCTCTTTTGTTCCACTGTGTCAAGGCATATAATATATATTTCTCTCTTTTGTTCCACCGTGTCAAGGCTTAGAATATATTTCTCTCTTTTGTTCCACTATGTTAAGGCATAGTATATATTTCTCTCTTTTGTTCCACTGTGTCAAGGCATAGAATATATTTCTCTCTTTTGTTCCACTGTGTCAAGGCATATAATATATATTTCTCTCTTTTGTTCCACTGTGTCAATGCATAGTATATATTTCTCCCTTTTGTTCCACTGTGTCAAGGCATAGTATATATTTCTCTCTTTTGTTACAATCTATTAAGGCATAGTATATATTTCTCTCTTTTGTTCCACTGTGTCAAGGCATAGTTTATATTTCTCTCTTTTGTTCCACTGAGTCAAGGCATATAGTATATATTTCTCTCTTTTGTTCCACTGTGTCAAGGCATAGTATATATTTCTCTCTTTTGTTCCACTGAGTCAAGACATAGTATATATTTCTCTCTTTTGTTCCACTGAGTCAAGACATAGTTTATATTTCTCTCTTTTGTTCCACTGAGTCAAGGCATATAGTATATATATCTCTCTTTTGTTCCACTGAGTCAAGGCATAGTATATATTTCTCTCTTTTGTTCTACTGTGTCAAGGCATAGTATATATTTCTCTCTTTTGTTCCACTGAGTCAAGGCATAGTTTATATTTCTCTCTTTTGTTCCACTGAGTCAAGGCATATAGATTATATTTCTCTCTTTTGTTACACTGAGTCAAGGCATATAGATTATATTTCTCTCTTTTGTTCCACTGTGTCAAGGAATAGTATATATTTCTCTCTTTTGTTCCACTGTGTCAAGGCATAGTATATATTTCTCTCTTTTGTTTCACTGATTCAAGGCATAGTATATATTTCTCTCTTTTGTTCCACTGTGTCAATGCATTGTATATATTTCTCTTATTTGTTCCACTGTGTCAAGGCATAGTATATATGTCTCTCTTTTTTCCACCGTGTCAAGGCATAGTATATATTTCTCTCTTTTGTTTCACTCTGTTAAGGCATAGTATATATTTCTCTCTTTTGTTCCACTGTGTCAAGGCATAGTTTATATTTCTCTCTTTTGTTCCACTGTGTCAAGGCATAGTATATATTTCTCTCTTTTGTTCCACTGTGTCAAGGCATAGTATATATTTTTCTCTTTTGTTCCACCGTGTCAAGGCTTAGAATATATTTCTCTCTTTTGTTCCACTATGTTAAGGCATAGTATATATTTCTCTCTTTTGTTCCACTGTGTCAAGGCATAGAATTTATTTCTCTCTTTTGTTCCACTGTGTCAAGGCATATAATATATATTTCTCTCTTTTGTTCCACCGTGTCAAGGCTTAGAATATATTTCTCTCTTTTGTTCCACTATGTTAAGGCATAGTATATATTTCTCTCTTTTGTTCCACTGTGTCAAGGCATAGAATATATTTCTCTCTTTTGTTCCACTGTGTCAAGGCATATAATATATATTTCTCTCTTTTGTTCCACTGTGTCAATGCATAGTATATATTTCTCTCTTTTGTTCCACTGTGTCAAGGCATAGTATATATTTCTCTCTTTTGTTACAATCTATTAAGGCATAGTATATATTTCTCTCTTTTGTTCCACTGTGTCAAGGCATAGTTTATATTTCTCTCTTTTGTTCCACTGAGTCAAGGCATATAGTATATATTTCTCTCTTTTGTTCCACTGTGTCAAGGCATAGTATATATTTCTCTCTTTTGTTCCACTGTGTCAAGGCATATAGTATATATTTCTCTCTTTTGTTCCACTGTGTCAAGGCATAGTATATATTTCTCTTTTTTGTTCCACTGAGTCAAGGCATAGTATATATTTCTCTCTTTTGTTTCACTGAGTCAAGGCATAGTATATATTTCTCTCTTTTGTTTCACTGAGTCAAGGCATATAGTATATATTTCTCTCTTTTGTTCCACTGTGTCAAGGCATAGTATATATTTTTTTTTGTTCCACTGTGTCAAGGCATAGTATATATTTCTCTCTTTTGTTTCACTGATTCAAGGCATAGTATATATTTCTCTCTTTTGTTCCACTGTGTCAATGCATTGTATATATTTCTCTTATTTGATTCCACTGTGTCAAGGCATAGTATATATGTCTCTCTTTTTTTCCACCGTGTCAAGGCATAGTATATATTTCTCTCTTTTGTTTCACTCTGTTAAGGCATAGTATATATTTCTCTCTTTTGTTCCACTGTGTCAAGGCATAGTTTATATTTCTCTCTTTTGTTCCACTGTGTCAAGGCATAGTATATATTTCTCTCTTTTGTTCCACTGTGTCAAGGCATAGTATATATTTTTCTCTTTTGTTCCACCCGTGTCAAGGCTTAGAATATATTTCTCTCTTTTGTTCCACTATGTTAAGGCATAGTATATATTTCTCTCTTTTGTTCCACTGTGTCAAGGCATAGAATTTATTTCTCTCTTTTGTTCCACTGTGTCAAGGCATATAATATATATTTCTCTCTTTTGTTCCACCGTGTCAAGGCTTAGAATATATTTCTCTCTTTTGTTCCACTATGTTAAGGCATAGTATATATTTCTCTCTTTTGTTCCACTGTGTCAAGGCATAGAATATATTTCTCTCTTTTGTTCCACTGTGTCAAGGCATATAATATATATTTCTCTCTTTTGTTCCACTGTGTCAATGCATAGTATATATTTCTCTCTTTTGTTCCACTGTGTCAAGGCATAGTATATATTTCTCTCTTTTGTTACAATCTATTAAGGCATAGTATATATTTCTCTCTTTTGTTCCACTGTGTCAAGGCATAGTTTATATTTCTCTCTTTTGTTCCACTGAGTCAAGGCATATAGTATATATTTCTCTCTTTTGTTCCACTGTGTCAAGGCATAGTATATATTTCTCTCTTTTGTTCCACTGTGTCAAGGCATATAGTATATATTTCTCTCTTTTGTTCCACTGTGTCAAGGCATAGTATATATTTCTCTTTTTTGTTCCACTGAGTCAAGGCATAGTATATATTTCTCTCTTTTGTTTCACTGAGTCAAAGGCATAGTATATATTTCTCTCTTTTGTTTCACTGAGTCAAGGCATATAGTATATATTTCTCTCTTTTGTTCCACTGTGTCAAGGCATAGTATATATTTTTCTCTTTTGTTCCACCATGTCAAGGCATAGTATATATTTCTCTCTTTTGTTCCACTGTGTCAATGCATAGTATATATTTTCTCTATTTTGTTCCACTGTGTCCAAGGCATAGTATATATTTCTCTCTTTTGTTCCACCGTTTCAAGGCATAGTATATATTTCTCTCTTTTGTTTCACTATGTTAAGGCATAGTATATATTTCTCTCTTTTGTTCCACTGAGTCAAGGGATAGTATATATTTCTCTCTTTTGTTCCACTGTGTCAAGGCATAGTATATATTTCTCTCTTTTGTTTCACTGTGTCAAGGCATAGTATATATTTCTTACTTTTCTTCCACTGTGTCAAGGCATAGTATATATTTCTTTCTTTTTTTCCAGTGTGTCAAGGCATAGAATATATTTCTCTGAGTAACATGTTTCATTTCTATGTATGCACAACACAGTTATAAAATTATTATTGTTGATAATTGTTTGGGACATTATGAAATCGTTCTGGAAGATTATCTGTTTGTCTTTATGTTGGTGGTTTGATAGCGCTAGTTCTAATTCTCCCCTTTATACTGATCTAATCTTTCTCCATTGGGCTATGAGATTGAAGTAGAAATTTGTGGCTGTATATGTGGAGTTTTTTCCATTTTGTACATGTTTTTCTCCCTCTTCACATTCTTGGATCAAGTTGCAATTTCAAATAATTAATCATAGTCAATGAAAAAAAAAAACAATGATTAAAATAAATCAATTAGCTAATCAAGCAGTGGTAATTTATTCATTTTGTTTTCTATTTAAAAAAAAGGTTAGGGTTGAGATATATGCCAGTGGTTTTGCTGTTCTTATCTATTCAATCCAACACAAAGGTCAAAAAAAAAAAACTGGTATGTTGCTGATGCAGCATTAAAAACTCAACCATTAAAACCATTTATCCTGCTTAGAATAACTCTTTCAGACCGAAAAATTAGAATTAGAAATCATTTAGCATAGGAAATTCGTTTGACCCTAACCTTGAATAAATAAATTGTTTCTTTGCATTTAATAAATATTTTCTTCCAAGGTTTAAGTAAAGATTTAGAAAATAATTTGTAATTTCCTAAGTATATGCAGTAGTAAGAAATAATTACTTAGTATTTATAGAAGAAATTTAAAAGAAATTTACAAAATCTATAGAATAAAACTAATTTGCTGTTGGTTATTGTTAATAGAACCTCAGAAAATATTTGAGATACAATCAAGGACACATAAATCATAATAATCCTCGTCAAACAGGCAAAAGAAGCAGCAAAATCAAATATTGGCACTAAAGCCCTAGACTGAGATTACTCTCTTTATAAAAAGGTCCAGGTGGGGTTTGCCTCCAGATGAGTAGAAAAAAAGGCCTACTGATAAAACTAGACTGATTGTTTTACTTGTTTTGGATGTTCGTTCAGAGTTGAAGATAATTTACTTCCTAGTCCAAACCTCTCGCAGGACGACGGGGTATGGGAACGGGCAGGTTTTGAACAAGGGATCATCGATAAATCCGAACGACAGTCCAGTGTTCAAACCGCATATCCAGGATTGCTGTTAACTTAATAACAGACTAATAGCCTATTATTGATAAAGAGATATATTAAACATTACGGCATGACAACTACCGGACGAGCGATTTTAGATTTAAAAAAAAAAGAATGGCAATGTTCAGGTAACTGGAAGTGTTCGGTGGGATTTGCCCTTTTTCCATAAAAAAAAAAAACTCCCGATGAGTGGGAAAAAAAGTACTACTGATAAGACTACAATGTGAGAAATGGCTTAGCTCCAGTTCCAGTCAAGTATCTGTCCAGCTGTATTTGGCGCATGCTGGATATCACTGCAGGATAGTTGAAAGGATAATATGTATCAAATCTATCAGCGCCGGCCCTAGAAAGGTTGTCAAAAAAATTAAAAACAGCATTTTTTTTCACAATTTAAGAATTCAAGTTTTCAATGGTACTAGATAAACTGTTGGTTTATTTTTTATACATTATAATTATACATTACCGGGTAGTACAATTGTTGTTAGACAAAAAAAAAAAGCTCAGAGAACGTCAGATGTGGATGGTGGAAATTGGTTATGTGGTAAAGTATGTAGGTGGGGCAGCGTAGTTAGGGGGGAAATACTGCATTATTCATTATTAAAGTCACGTTAGGAGGGGGTGTGGCTCGTCAAATGTTATGTTATAGGCCTTAGCTCGTTTGCCCGGGCCCCCTGACATTCAACCAGGCACCTTCGTGCTTGCAATAAATAAGTGACTCACTGTTGATAATGTAAAATGTTTAATGATAAGTTTAAGTTATGAGGAACATTCTAATATTGTGGATCTATTAATTAAACAATAATTCTACACCTTGCTATCCCACAACGTTACACATTAATGTTCGAAACCACAACACAACACACTCTAGTCACCAGCGTAGACTTCCACTCCCATACTAACTCTCCTAAACAGGGCAACACAGAAGAATCTCAAGAAAACGTTTCACCAGCATAGTAACAAAAACGCTCCATCAGCTTACAAGCAAGGCAACAAAAAGAAAAATGCGTTCAAAAATTGTGCACATTGGTGCTAGAATGCCATAATCTACGCACCAACAGTGGCGTAGGCCTATACTTCAGCCCCTTGAGACTTTTCTCCAATTAAGTAATAACTTTAATCAATATTTTATTAGTGATGGATTAGTGATTTTTGGTTTGTTTTGTCTAGGTCTAGGTCTACTAGAAATCAAGAACAAATTAGAATAAGAAAAAATTAGAATTAGCTCCCAGATGCATTTGCATTCAAGGTTTAAAGTAAAGATTTAGAAAAGATTTAGTAAGAAATAATTACTTTGTCTTCTATAACAATACTCTTTGTTGTGTTTTACTTTTTATGGATGTTTTTGTTATGTTACCCAACACATATACATATATACACATATACAAATACCATTAAATCACATGTGAGAAATACATTTTTTAAATTTCATTTTTAATTACTCCGCAAAAAAACTTACAAAATATTCACAAAGCTTTATAATTTAAATCATTTTCACACAAATCTTGGATTCTTGATTCACAGTCAGTGTTCCAGCCTATTCTGTGAGAACAAAAAATAATGATAAAAAAAGGAGAAGAAAAATCAATTAGTTAACATAATTTTTTTGGTTTAAAAATCAATGAATGATAGATTTTTTTTAAAAAATTAGCATTTATACTCAGCCCATACTCATTCTAGTTTAGTTATATATGTGAGCTGGCACTCCTAGATCTAATTTTTTATCTATTTATATCTGTATTTTAATTTTTGTAAACAATCTAGACTAGTGCTGACTGCATGCCTGTCTCCCGCCAGCTCTTTAACTTTAAAGTTAGTGTAGACGAGGTCATGTCCTGGCTCTATAAATAGAACGGATGCTGCCGTGTCTTGTTCCTTTTCTGGTGTTGACCGCTGGTCAGTGCTTGATTAGCTGGTCTGTGTGACCAAGCAGTAAGTTAGAAAGTTAATTTTTAGTAATGTTCCTGTGTGGACTTTCTCTGTGTGGACTGCCTGTAAGTTAAGAAATTGTTTTTTTTTTTACTTGATATATTTTAATTAGGATTGATTGTTGTTAGATTGTTTTGATGTAAACGGATTAGTGCCGTGCATCACCGGCTTAATTACTCAGCCATTGTCTATGATGGGACTGGAAGGTCATTTAATCTGGATAGCATCAACCCCCACCCCCCAGGTGCCATCCCTAATGATCTCCTTGTTGCTTTTCTATACAATGTTTTATTACCTTTAGTTTCTAAAAGTATTTCCATTAATATTAGAATGATTATTTATATATTTCTTATGTTTGTTTATTTTGTAATTGCAGGCTATAATTCCTGTCTTACGCCTAACTGTCCTGCCGCAGTTATTACTGCCTTACTGCCATTGTTTCGGCTGCCTAACTGCCATTATTTCGGCTGCCTAACTGTCTGCTGTAGTTCTGCTTTACTGCTGCAAGTAGCTTGCTGTTTAGTGTTGGGGTAATTTAGGTTATTTGGTGGTCGGTTTAGTTATTATCAGTTGTAGATTTAGCAACATAGATCCAGAGGCGGCAGAGGGTTTCGGTTAGTGGAGTTGTTAAGTTCAGTTAAGAAGGGTTGATTAATTATTTAGTAGTGCGTATATATAGTTTTTTGTTTATTTCTAAGTTTATTTTCATTTTCGTATTCACCTATATTTTTTATTGCTTTGTAATTATGTTGTAAATAAAGAGTATATAAGTTTGTTATATAATTTTAGTTGGTTATTTTATTTTTAGTTAGCTAGTTTAGTATAGTTTAGTTTGATTGTGCTGCCTGGTTGCTTAGGCGACTCTAGCCCCTTGGTTGCAGACCGAGATGCACAGATTGGGCCCACCCAGTAGAGCTACACCTGCCTACTGTTATAAAGGAATAAATGCTTGAACAGCAGATAAACAAAAAGGGGCCTCACTCAGTAGCGCCACCCTGACCTGCTCACATATAGATCCAGACTTACAAACTGGTATTTTCCCTTGCATGGCCAATTGGCTAGTATTTTTTTCCAAACTTTCAAATTTCTAGCAAAACCATCAGAGTCGTTTTTGAGAGCCATGTGCAGGTTTCAGTTTTTGCCCATAGAAAATGTACAAATTTATAAGAGGAATTATTTCTTTCTCCATAACAGAACACTTCGCACATTCTTATTTTTTTAGAGAGATTAATGTTAATTCACAGTTAATTATTCCAGTAGTTTGTGGAACAACTTTTCAGACCTCGCAGAACACAGTTTGGTCTATTGTAAATTCTTTTCTTTCTTTTTTTTGTTTTAGCAATTTAGAATAACTGTTACTAGCTGTTACAGAGTTAGTTACTGTAATGCTTAACTGCAAAAGCAGCTACTGGACAGTATTTATGCTTTGTGCCGGAATTTTCCGAAGAGATATTTTAAAGTTGTTTTTGGGAGTGTATAAAAGGAAATTTGTTTGTTTTTTTTTAATTGCTTTTGTTTAATGCATTTTTCATGCTTATACCATGCTCACTGTGCAATGGTCAAATCTCTTTTATGGATAAATTTCTAATTGATGTGAACAACAAAACTAAATCTTGACGGTTCTAAATCTATTTCAGCTTTTCTCAAACCCACGGGGGCATTATTGCTGACGGATTTGAAGGTATTTGTTTTAGGAAATAATAGATTCCTATTTGCTATTTAGTTAAGGCCTATAAATTCATATTTGAATTTTAAATAAGTAAAAATAATTTTATTAAGTATCCGCCGAACCCATTCTTCCCTTTTAGCGGGTTAAAACCACCCCAAAGAATTTAAGTCACCATTGAATTATTCACATCTTCTACTGATCATAGTTTTTTTTTTCTTAACTTGAAGATAATCTTTACAATCAATATGCTAAATATTTGAGACCCAAGGATCTAGTACTTTGGCACTGATGTATTTGAATTTTCTTTTTTACGCTTCTGAAAATTTAAAAAAACAGACACACTTTCTTTATAAAAAACAAACATGTTGGCTTTCATGGTATCATGTTCGACTAAAAGGTCCATTCGCTTTTACCTTGAAGATTCTATATTCTGAGTCCTATTTCATGAACGCTCAAATGTTAAATACCTTGATAGGCTATGAATCTTTTAGAAAAAAAAGTATATTAGGTAAAGATACATTTTCAACCATTTTTAGGGGAGATTTTCTAAATTTTGTGCCAACCTTTTAGCGGTCCTAATGGAAGAACGTCACAGGCCGGATCTGGCCCGCTGGCCGTAGCTATATTTTGGGCATCACTGTGCTAAATAAAGACATACTTACGCCTCATGTGCCGACCTATACCCCCTCATAGATGCAATCGACCCCACCCGTGGACTCATTGTTTGAACAATATTCAAACTCACACTCATGATTTAATAATCATTCCATAACAAACTCACACTCATGATTTAAGAATCATTCCATAACAAACTTACAAAAGAAACGGACAAAAATATCTTTTGTTCTGTACATCGCGCCATAATGTCCTGCTTCTGAGGGGGCGGTAGTGGTAACGGTTTATTGAATATCGCATCTTCTATCCTGACTGAAATTTATACCATTATAGGAAAGGAAATGGAAAGACTTAAGAATGCTATTTGTAACATACGCCTATATAACTTATTAAGGGTTCGGATCAGTTACTACAGATCAGCCTTCCCTCCCCCCTCCTTTTTGAGCTTGCGATGTGTGTCATGTAGCCAGCGCAACAACGGCCTTTACTTCCCCCCAATAAATCGGTTACCTATTTGAGTTGACTAGATTCAGGGGGCGGCCCGAAAAATCCTGAAGTTACAAATTTCAGTCGATTTGAAACCAAAGGACTTTCGTCCATCACACTCCCTTGTCAGCAAAAAAGGTGACTATTTAGTGTTTTAACCAATAGAAATGTTTGCTTTCTCTTCATCCGAATCAATTTGGAAGACATTCTTTGGTCTGTCCGTTGTAGCCAATGAGAATCTAAAATCTCCTTCCAAGTCTTCCAACATCAAGATGTTCATAATTAGTTCTAGACTGTGCAGGATCTTCGAAGACAAACGGGAGTATATAAATAGTAGGATTATTCTTCAACATCAGTACTTCTTGTTTGTATCTTATATAATACAGACGTTACTTTCAAAAAAAAAAACAAATATGATTACGTATATTGTATTATCCAATGTTGTGTCAAATGATTTTATAGAGCGAAATATTTCAACTTCATCTTATTTCCATGAACAAAATGACACGAGTATGACAAAATGTCAAAGAGTTTCACTGGGATACGCTGATGACTTGAAGTTATTTTTAGGCCATCTGCGACTTTCTTAGACATTTTGAGCAAATTTTGAATGCGCCCTGGTCTTTGTAAGATTTCTCCAGTTTTTTTCTTTCCAAAGTTATTAGTCGACTGAGGATTGAACTGGTCTTTCCAGCACTCAAACCTTTTAGAGTGCAGTGAAAACCACCGCCTGTGAGGCTTGGAATGAATCTTTGTTTGAGACATCAGTATTTGTAGATTTAAAATATTGCCTCCAGAATAAACCTTTACAAAGATGCCATCGCTGCTTTATTTAGTAGTCAACTTTCAGTCTAAAATGTTTAAATTTAGTCTTGACAACTTAGTGTAGAAAGACAGAACAAGTGCAGCTAAGTGAACAAGGTTTTAGACTAAGGAAGAAACTAGAAAGCACTGAGAAACTTTTCTACTGTGACTTAGTTCAACAATTTTATTGTAGAGGTCATTAGATGACATTTGTTTATCAATGAATACATCTAAGTTCATGCAGGTAAGTTTCTTGAACCTAGTTCAAAAGTTACAAATATTGCACTTCCATGTAAACATCATTGACAGACATTAATAAGGATATTCGCTTATAATAATTCAAAGTTTTAATGTACAGAGAAATGTTATTGATTTTAAATACAAATCCTTGATGTTTGTAATACTAATTAATTATCACACAGCTTGTTTTCTTGCAGTCATTACCAACAGAAGTATATTTCACTTTCTTTTCATTTCTAACTGGAGACAGGACACAGAAAGTACTAGTTGTATGAACATCTGATAATCAGCAAGGTCAAAGTTTGGCCAACATGTCTTATGATAAATATCACTGGATTGAAATGGGTTAGGCCCCCCCCCCCCCCCATTTTTTTTTATGTTACAACAGGAGTAGATTACTCCCCTCCCCCCCCCCCCCTTTTTTTTTTTAAACGGAAGTAGAAATAAATATAAAAAGAGTGATATTTCTTGGTTGGTATTTTGTGACTACTTTTTTTTTCTCGTGGACTATTCGCAGAGTGATCTTTCCTTTACTTCTTGTTTGACCTGTTGAGGGAAGAAGAGAATTATATATATAGAAGGAATTACACCAGGTAATGTTGTACATGTGCACATGTAATGTGGTATATGTGGACAGAAGAAATTAGAAGAAATTAAACCAGGTAATGTGTACATGTGCACAAGGGAAATTAGGACCAAGAATTGAGGGTACATGTGCACAGGGAGAATCAGACCAGGTAATGTGTACATTAAAATGCAAAAAAAAAAAGTGACAGCAGCAAGACACAAATATCAACAACAAAAACATACACAATACACTGTACGTATTAGCATTAGCAAAACGTTAGACCGTCCTTTCTGCTATGCACGAGCGGCAGGGACTGCTTTGATGTCTTCGATGTTGTGTTTGGCCTAATCATTTTGCTGGTCGACATGGGCCTATGATGGAACTCCATTTTGTTTTTGCTCCTCCCCTCCCCCATCTTTTAATGGTTCCAATGAAATTTAACCAAAAAAGAGGGACGAGAGAGGTTAAGTTAGAAAACATTGATATAAAGCCAAAAAAAAAAAAAAAATAGGCGCGACGATTAGCTCTTTAACAATACTTAATAGAATTTAGCTTTAACACATACACACAGCCGCGAAATTACAAAACACCCAACTTATTCACACCTCAATATGGGTATAAAGCTCTACTTTCTGCGATTTGAAAAGAAAAAGCAAGTTTCTTCTTGTTAATTTTTAATAACATAGATCTAAAAATACTACACTTAAGGCTTAAAAATATATTATTTAATTAAAAAATAACTTTAGATCTAAATCAATTTTTATACAATTACAATAAATGGCAAAACTTATGTTTAGTATGAAGTCATTAATGATGAAAATAATTAAATAATAATATATATAGCGCGGTCACATCCAATATTTATTGAAAGGAGATTTATATATTATATAATGGTTCATGGTATATTCATAAACAAATTGCGTTTTTGAGAATGTACTTGGAGGAGGCAAGAGCTTTTCACATGAAGTAACTACCTCTCCAACCGTTCTGCTTTCTCTTGCGTTATCAAACTTTATATATATTTGTAGAGAATTAGGCTTACACCTATAATATAACACATGGGCGTAGCCGGGAGGGAAGGGTCTTCAAACCATCACTTGCCTCAGACCTCATAGTCTGAAAGGGAAACTTTACTTACTGCCCCAGTGCAGCCAACATAAGCAAACTACACTTCATTGGGCGTAGCCAAAGTGGGTTTCGTTGTTTCCCTTCCCCCTCCAATACAAAAACTTAAGCATTTTACCACTTTCTACCAGTCGCTGGACTCCATTGAATAGCAGATTTGGTTTTTGAATTTTTTAAGCGGAAGGGTAGCAGGCTACTCAGAATATGGATTTTTAAAGCTTAAAATAACGGAAATAAATAGCGCTCCCCCCGGACTCCCTAGCTTGCCCTTTGGCGGTGGTGTACTGTCTTTCCACTAATTAGATGTCATACACAACAGAAACAGAAAGAAGGGTGAAAATGCAATGGCGCCTAGTGATTACATATGCCCAACCTGCGATCGCAGCAGTGTATCAAGGATTGGGCCTCTTTAGTCACACAAGAAGTTGCAAAGGGAAAAGATCGTCTCTCTAGACGTAAAATGCCACAGAAACAAAGAAGCAAGGAACATTACTCCTATCTATACTTACTATATATAACACACACACACACACACTAAGACTTCACCTGTGCGACACCTCAGTTGTACATAAAACACATCAGAGTATGATTACATCCTCCTGCACCGTTCGAGTCCGAAAATTAATGAGGAATGCAGTATTTCCGGTGGCTGCGCAATCCCAGCAGTGACCTACATATTTTGCCACATCCAGGGCAAGCATAACCATTGTTCGCAGGCGGTCGATTTGGATTTTCTTTTCGCCGTCTGCGTTTTGTCCTCGGCAGCAGATTTTCTTTTTATCTCAAATGTGTATCCCGCGGCCTTCGTGAGTGACCTCCAGCTGTCTCGTTCTATTTTGAGATCCATCGTTAGCAAATGGGAGTAGTTCATTTTTTATTATTATTTTGTTTGCACGAGAACTAATAGATCTTGACTACAAAAATTTTTCTTTTTACATAACGCCCCTTTTCACACAGTTTATATTATATTTTTTTGTTCAAGAATAACCTCACTGGACTATATTTCTATATAGAAATGTTTTTTTTTTTTTATGCATTACTCCATGGGGTCGCCTAAGACCATCGAAGATACTTATTTTTTATTTTTCTAGCGAGCAAAGCAAAATATATATTTTTTGAGTTTGCATTTCTTATATATATTTCCAGGGCGGTATTTATGTCGAGGCTCTGGGGAAGTATATTTTGTGGAGGCCCCAACACTTTTTGAACATTATCTTACTTAGGGCAGTTAAATTTACAGCACAGAAAGAAAGTCGGCACACAGGAATTCCGCTCGGCGGAAAACTTATTATCAAGTCTGATCATGGACAGTCATATTGGTGGATGTCTTATAATAGCCGAGTAGTGTTCATGTCAAATCATGGGCAGTAGGCTGTCTCATAATCTGCAACTAGGCACAGTGTAAGATTGAAGAAAAGCTAAATTCGAACATGGGCAGTCAGCGGTTAGGGTGCCTCAAAAACAATGAATAGGTGAAGTCCGATCATGGGCAGTCGTATAGAAATAAGATGCAGGAAAAGAAAGTTATTTCCAGACTAGAAATAATATTTCCACAGGGGAACTTTACTTATGTTTGATACAAATGTCATTTTGAAAAATGTTAACTTTACAAGGGAAAAATTAATTTTATTTTAGTGCAATCTAAAAACAAAACCGATGTGTTTGTGCATGGTTAATATACAAAAAAAACTGGCACCTTTTGTTAACAGTCATTGGAGGGTGTCCAACAATCACTTGATCTTATGCTGTTGTATTTTTTGTTGTGTTGTCTTCTCTAAGGTTAAGGCTACTTTTTTTTTCTCAAACCAAAGCAAGTAACTATTAATTGTATTTTTTGGGGGGCAAAATTGAATCTAATCTAATAATTAAAAAACAAATACATCAATGACTTTCTAA
>JAZGLO010003842.1:0-19342 GCA_036873155.1 Biomphalaria sudanica | reverse complement strand
TTTCATTATAAAATGTTTTAAGTAAACGAAGACTATTCTTATAGGCTATAGTCCAACACACTAAGAAACAATCTCATGCCAGTATTTATTTAATGCTATGAAAAACTGCTGAGTGTTGGGTATATTTCGACCGAGATAACAAGTGTAACAACTAATGGAGCTTGACCTTTGTTATCCCAACCATAAACTCTAAACAGGAAAGTTTGCACAAAGCTGCATAAAATATCTACATACTATTTGTTCACAAATCTAGAAATCAAACTTATCAGAGCTAGGGAGTCTTAACCACGGGCAGCTTCGAAAAGTACGTGAAGATTTAGAAACAAAATATTCCGATGTATCCGCTGGCTTAGCATGGGCAAGGTAATGAGAAGAATATGAAATCTCAAGAAAGAAATGTCTATGTTCCTTGAAGGACTTTGAACTGTAACCTTATTACTAATATTTCTAATGAAGAGTGGAAGACAGATTTCATGTTTTACATTGTTGTCATTAAAATGGGTTGTTTGCACATGTATGTGCATGTTGAATCTTTTCAAACAAAGCTTTCCCATTTCTCCAGGCAAGCAATTGAAAACATTTTCCTTTGCTGAAATACGAAACTGTTTCAAGTGAAATGATTGAAAAGTACAAGACTTATTTGGAGTCGTGGACTTTATAAAGCATGCCAGACAAACGCCTTCCCAAACGGCTTCTGTATGGGGAGTTGTGTGCAGGAAAGCTCTCCCAAAAAGGTCAATACAAACGCTATAAAGACACTCTCAAAAGTTCCATCAAGGAATGCGATATCGACATTCACAGCTGGGAAGCACTAGCTCTCGATCGCTCCTCACGGTGTGAAGCTGTGAGTCTCGGAGTCTCAAGATTTGAAGCAAGAAGAGTGGCCGGGGCGATAGAGCGCCAAACCAATAAAAAGCTGAGAGAAGAAGAAAGCCTACCTGCAACTGACCAAACCTACCCATGCCACGTATGCGGCGGGCTTTTTAAACCGAGGATTGGACTTTACAGTCATCTTCGTGTCCATAGGAAATGAGAATTATGCTCACCTTCGACAATGAAGGAGGAGCTATATAAAAGCACATTTTAAGACGCCAAGCACCAGTTTCTAATACTACAGCTCACCATTTAGCCCAGAAGCTGATTCAGCTCCAGAGGACGTAACTCAAAGCAAATTATGACTTGAGAAGTTCCAGTCAGTACTTCCGCGGGAGCTTTACCGATGACAGAAGCTGTATTTACACTCGATTAAAAAAAAATGCAGCTAAACGTTAACATTATTTGGGTACACATATGTGAACAAATTGTCATTTTTTTGTGGAAACTAAAAAAAAAATGTAATCACAGCGCAATGGTAACTGACTGTAATTTGACAACAGTCAAGAGGATAACAACTAGTTATCTAGTTTCACAGTTCCGGAACATTATGCACGAGTTTAAACAGTTCAATAATTCACTTTAAGTACAACTGTATGTCTGTGGTGAAATGTTGTGATGTAAAAAGATAATAGTAATTTTTTTTTAGTAAAATTAGTTTCAGAAATAGCTAATTCTTGTTGTAATTCCTCAATTGGGAGCGCAACGAAATGTTAAGTGACTGTATAATACAGTATAACTATGAATTAAAAGACATTATACAAAGCTAGGGTATTTTTGTAAGTTGCAAATACGTGTATATATATATACAGATACATATGCGGCCCCCATTCCTCCCCCCAAAAATGTATGTGGCCCTCGATTCAACAAGGTTGCCTACCCCGTTGTAAACAAAGCCTAGATCCATATAATACTATAGCTTTAATAGAGTCGGTCAACATTTTTTTTGAGGGTCTTAAGTTTGTTTTAGGGCTACAATACAAACACTACGGACCAAGTTAGTACCCAAAGAACATTTCTGCCAAGTTTTATCAAGATTGGTCAAGCGGTTTTTATTCCTATTCCTAACATACATACATACATACAAACGCCTTACTTTCTACTTATAGTATAGCTATAGTTGCGTATTTCTGAGACTTAAGGCTAAATGTACTAGTAGGCACACAAATAAAAACATTGTAATGAACTTGACAACTTATTTTCAGCTTCATATAACTTTATTGACTATTAACTCTAGCTATTCATCACTGTAACATGTAGCGTAGAAGATTGTACAATATCTGGTATTTTACAGTTAGCTATACTTCGTTGCAATTCATCTCTTCTCAACTTGCATCGAGCCGAATTCCGCTCTACTCAGCTGTTCCGAGTCGTACTCAACTCTACAGAATCAGAGCCGTACACGTCTTACATCGACAATATCGACTGTAACGGCTCAAGTCCACAGTAGTTCGCTGTATAAACTTTAACCACTGTAGTCCACTCCAGTTAACTCTACCCTAGTTAGCTTGCATCGAGTCGTGCACATCTCTCTTCTACTGTCTCGCACAGTAGAAAACAGTAACGACGACTGACTTTTCACATTAACTCTCTGGTTCATATAGAGCCCCTAATCGCTCCTCCAACTTGCAAAAGCACTGCTAGTATCTGGAACAACACGTGAGGACACGTCACATCCTGTCTTTGTTTATACGCGTAGATTCCAGAGAACCCTGGCTGCTGTGTCATCTCGCTGGGGTCACACGTTGACCTCTACTTGTCACTGTTCATTTATAACAATATATATAGCTCCTCCTTCGTGGTCAAAGATGAGCATATTTAAGAACACGAAGACGACTGTCCAATCCTTGCTTTAAACAGCCGGATGCATACTTGGCATGGGCAGGTTTGGTCAGTTGGAGATAGGCCCGCTTCTTCTCACACCTTTTTGTTGGTTCGGCGCTCCAAACATTGCCTGTCCCCCATGAACCAGACCAGTCTCCGGTGACTGGTGGGGATCCTACTATTGCTGGAAAAACAAAACAAATTAATAATATACATTTCTCGCAATATTATTACTTTGTGGAAGTATTTTAAATAATTCAGCCCTGATCATAAACGTGTGAAGTTTATTTCATTACGACTGTCTACGTTTGCAAGCTTTGTAGAACTGTATTGCAGGTCTATTAGGTCAAAAGTTGATACAAAAGATGCTTGATATTTTGTTGTATGAAAGAGGAAGGACATTTAGATCCAATGAGGAATTAAGGCCAATAAGAAATAAGAAATAAATATTGTGATGATAGTGGAAAACATAACAAGCTACTTTATAGTGTTAAAACAGTACTTAAAACAATACTTCAGTACAATTTTTTTTGTGTGAAAAAATTGAAAAACATATTCCGCCATTACCAAAAAAAAGTGATTGTATTTGTATATAAAAAACTCTTGAAATGGAAAGTCTAGTCAACTAGATTGCACTATTTTAAACACAAAAAAAGAGAGATATTTTCTCAGTTATATTCTTGATATCAGATTGATCTAATTGACTGTAAGTCCCATCCAGATAAAAATAGAAAGAGTATAAAATAACTTTACCCAATAAAAACTCTCTTTTTTCACTAACTACTAAGCATGTATTTAGCAAGATAATAATTAATCCGTTAAACACTTCTTATTTGTTTTGTTTGCTAAACGTATGATAAAAATAATATAAATTTTACAGCCTTTGACTTACAAACATTTTTCCTTAAATACTTTCTAAGTCTATTTTCCCTCTGTCCTCCCTTTGTAAAGTTGATCTTCTTTATTGTCCTCCTAAGGGTTAAAAGTTCTTGGTAAGCAATAGTGGGTTTCACATCGTTTTTCTCAGCATAAGATAATTTATACGAGGAAAATATCAAGGAAAAGTTCACAAATACAATAAGAACAAGTCCAAGTGGAAGACGTCACAAGACGTTCCTTCGCTTTAAAAGCAGATTTTTAACATAACCATTTCATGATATAAGTCAAGACATCATTAGAACATCCTTATATTGATTTTATATTTGTATTTAAGAAGAAACTAGCAAAAGTATTTTTTTACAAAGAGAAGCTTAAAAGAGATTTGTGAATTACTTTTGTTCATCTTTTGCTGTTGCATGTAGACAGTTTGACTCTCCCAATGTCTAGGTAGCTTTTAATTTCTCATTTTAGTCTAGTTCGAGGAAACGAAACAATTTTAGCATCGGGTAAAACCACAAAGATATTTTTAGTCTTAAGCAACCTGTTTTTTTTTTCATTCATTTATATTTCGTCTATAAATATCTTTCTAAGTAAGACATTGTTTACTTTGGGTAACACAGAAGTAGTCATTCTATAGAAGGTGTCCCAGGTCCCGTAGAATGCCATGCATCCAGGTTGTATCATAGGCCTTTTTCATGTCGAAGAATACAGCTTACAGAAGTCACGGTAAGTAGCTATCAAACTTGCAGGACTTAAAGATAAGAAATTTTGTTTCAATAAATGTAAACTGAAAATGCAGACCATTTATTAATAAGCTGTGCAAAAAAATCTTTTTTTTTTTTTTAAATTAGAATGTTTTATTTTTTATTGAAAAACAAATTCACAAGTAAAAAAAGTGACTCATTCCCTTTCATCCCTCACACAAACCAAGTCTTAGCTTTATTGAAACACATTTTTGTAAACATCATTCCCTTTCATCCCTCCCACAAACCAGGTCTTAGCTTTATTGAAACACATTTTTGTAAACATCATTCCCTTTCATCCCTCCCACAAACCATGTCTTAGCTTTATTGAAACACATTTTTGTAAACATCATTCCCTTTCATCCCTCCCACAAACCAGGTCTTAGCTTTATTGAAACACATTTTTGTAAACATCATTCCCTTTCATCCCTCCCACAAACCAGGTCTTAGCTTTATTGAAACACATTTTTGTAAACATCATTCCTATTTCGCCTGCTTCTTTCCATTGTTAAAAGAGAGCGCGAAGAGAGAGAGAGAGAGAGAGAGAGAGAGAGAGATAGAGCGAAGGGGGAAGTGACAGAGAATGAGAGGAAGAGGGGTAGGGTATGAAACCGAGACCATTGAGAAGTCCGAACGACAGTCCAGCGCGCAGACCGCACTTCCAGGGCTGCCATCTAATTGTCCTACTACATGATAGGACTAGAAGGATAGTTGACACATTTAATCCTTTTCCGCTATTTGTAAAATACCCTCCCCGCTGCCATCCCTCGTCGTCCTGCGGCAAGTTTGGACTAGGAAGTAAACTGAAGGAATATCCGAACCATGTAACAAACAAACTTTTGTCAAATAAAATCCCCATCTTTCTGACAAACAATTTCATAATGATATTCAATCATAATGTTTTATGGACACCCAACACAGTTTCCTAAAGCAGAAAAGACGCAATAGTAGAAACTTAAGACATTAAAACCACTTAATTCTATCATTGCTATATTAATAAAATTCAGACATTAAATTATTAAAGACAGTTGAAACACACAATGCAATATTATAAAATTCAGACCATACATCAGTAAAGCCTGTTGAAACAGACAATGCACAATTATAAAATTCAGACATTAAATCATTAAAGCGAATTGAAAAAGACCATATCATCTTATGCAATTCATACGTGAAATCATTAAAGTCAAATAAGACAGACATTGCAATATTATTACAAGCAATAGAAATATGAATACTTAAAAAAACAAAGCTTATCAAAGGAAAAGAACTGCTAATTACTGACATTTATCTAAAAATTACCGGGCTTAGCTTCCTTTCTGCAACATAAAACAAAATTATTTAATTACTACTAAATGATTAATTAATTGGTTAGAATGAAAATTGATGCAAATTACAATGATGTATTCTGTCACGATCACTGTATATAGGCAGACATAAAGATAGAAAGTGAATTTCAATTAGGTATTTACCTTGAGCTTAATAATACTGATAAACAGAGGTCACGATATAATCCTAATTGTGATTATACAGTATTAAAACAGCCTTATTCTGTTGACTGTACTTTGTACCCCCCACTTTTATGAGTGTCAAAGTTAAGGTTTTAAGCAATGTGATTATTCATTTCATCTTCATCAAATCACATTATATCACATAATTACATGGAATCTGAATGAGTCATGTTAGCTTTGAACAAAATGTCTTTTTTTTCTTCATAACATTCATTTCATACCTGACTACCCTTGGGTGAAATAATTAGCGCAAAAATTGATTATAAAATGGTAATAATAATCTATAATGTTTTTTTTTTAAGAACTTCAATTTTTGTAAAAAAGAACTCAAGATATACACTTGGCAAACTGGCGTTATAAATAGTTTTCATTTCACTTACACTATCTCAATAGCAAATGAGGTTAACAAACAGCGCTTTCCTTAGTATTTAAAAAATAAACCCATATAATTTTATATGTGGTAATGATAAATCACTTCGACCTTATAGAATTGGCATCCTATTGAGCCTCAGAATTACCAACTAAACAAGAAAACATAAAAATACTAAAAAAAAAACAAGGTTACAAAGACTGTTTGTGTAGACACACAAACTCAAAATCGGTCCCCGAAGTGTTCCACCTAGAGACAGGTGAACAGATCTAGACATTGGCAGAGGATAGAACATATTAGGCTGCAAAAAAAATATACTTAAAAAATCATCCAAAAATGCATATCGATTTAACAGGTTAAGTCTATATCTCAGTGATTCCCAAAGTGGTCTATATAGACCCCCAGGGGTCTACAAAGACTTCCAGGGGGTCTACGAAAGGGAAAACATAAATTGGGGGTCTATGAGATGTCCACAGGGGTCTACGATAATAGATTTCATTTAAACAGTTCATGACTTTAATTTTAATTTCAAATTAATGTAATTCTTTCATACACTAATATATGATTTGTACCCGAGTTCATTCTTTAAATATTTATCCTGCTATTCAAATGAAAAATTTAAATACATATCAAATAGCTTCATTTTGTCTACATGCAACCAATTTTTAACAAAAAGAATGTAGACTGTACAGCGTTGATTATTTAAAATTGGTATTTATTCCTTCCTTGTCATACTAGCGGTTGCCTAAGTGCCTTTTTATACCAATATGAAATCAATTATGCTGGAGGATCATTTGAGAAAATGCCTGCACCCTGTCAAAATATATATAGCAAAATACAGAAAACACTATAGATAAAATATTGATTTTACTTACCGTTGTAGTTTTAAATAACTGTTTTGTTTTACACAAATCTACATCTGATATTATTAAACGAATTTCTTTAAGCAACAATACAGTTCAAGGTCACATCTGTGGCATGAATTATAAAATTAAAAGCTTATTTTCAAACGACATTTATACAGTTTGAGATCAGCGGCGTAGCAGGCTCTGACAGGGTGTAGCGCTGTGTGCTGCAAACTGCCTAAAGGACGCCGGCTCCTTATTTTTAACAGGGTTGATCCACGAAACCTTTCCCATGTTCAGATATAGCTGCAAGGCAGCACAGTTTTAATTCAGTTTTCCTTCTGCTTGGTGGGCTGCAAGTCAAGTCTAATGAGCCCTTCCTGCCGAAAGCTTACTAGCTTAGGTATTCACTAGGTACTCACCTTCACCCCTTCTCCTGTTAGTGAAAACAGTTCTGCGCACCCAATATTTGAGCCAGACTTGAAATATAAAAAAATACATGAGAAACTCTTTGCGAAAACTTTTACAATGATACAAAAGACTAATTAATTAATTGATTTATTTACTATTAAATTTTTGAGGAATACTTCATAGAACAACAAATTCCTACATGAAACATAATATCCGTTGCAACGGATAATAAATGCGCAAAAATAAAAAAAGAAACAAACAACCAAAAAACAACAACACATTTCCAGTGTGTTTGGTGATTCCAGTAATATATATAAATTGTTATTCTCATTAGTTTAAATTTGAATTTTATCAATAAAAAAAAATAGATCTCTATAACTTAGTATAACCCTATGTGTGGCTTTAAATTAGGTTTTCACTCCTAAACTCAATACAGTTAGAAATTTGTTTAAAAACTTTTTTTTTTAATGAATTTGCAAAAATTCAATTCATGTTAAGTAGGGGGTCTACCGAAAGCCAGAAAACATGGCAAGGGGTCTACGAGACAAAAAAGTTTGGGAATCACTGCTATATCTAGATATGATATTTTTTTAAAGCATTAAAATTTTTACTCAGGGCTCAAGAGTCCTCAAGGTGAGTAATTCAACTTATATCATCACATTTGTCAAGTACGATTTTTTACCCTTGTTCAGGATACCAAAAAAAAATATAAAAAAATCAATTAACAATAGTTAATTAACTAATTGTTTTTTTTTTTAAATTGATTCTAGTTTTGTCAGGTAAAAAGAAAAATTGTGCAAAATTTTAGCTTAATCCGTGATTGGGTGTGGGAAAAATAACGTGTACACACTTTTTACCAGACAGACAGAAAGGGTAAGTTGATATAAGCTTTGTAAAAAGTTATAAGCATACGGGCTTAAGAATTTTGATTCTGCAGTGTTTCAATGCACACAATTATTTATATTATTTATTCTTTAAATCTAGCTTCCTTTATTTTGTACACATTTAGACACAAAAAAGTTTTTTATTGAAAAGTTTCGTCACCATGTATGAACATTTACAATTCAATCTCCGATTCACGTACACCATAGACAATATGGCAATGTTGTATTGTAAAAAAGATGTCGTTAAGGTTTCTGTAGGTTCTATTTTCACCCAAAAAGAAAACTTGTGACCTCCAGTTTTGCGCATCTATCTAGGTCTATGTTATTGTTCCTAAATGTCTGAGATTTAGCTTCTGAATTTGCAATCAATCCACTTCGTTTACAATTTCTTGGGAGATCATGACCCAATAAAGTTGACGTCTTAACGTCGCTTCCAGATTCTAGTCGAAATCTTAGGAAATTGAAAATGATAAAAAAGTGTTTCTAGTCGAAATCTTAGGAAATTGAAAATGATAAAAAAGTGTTTCTAGTCGAAATCTTGGGAAATTGAAAATGATAAAAAAGTGTTTCTAGTCGAAATCTTGGGAAATTGAAAATGATAAAAAAGTGTTTCTAGTCGAAATCTTGGGAAATTGAAAATGATAAAAAAGTGTTTCTAGTCGAAATCTTGGGAAATTGAAAATGATAAAAAAGTGTTTCTAGTCGAAATCTTGAGAAATTGAAAATGATAAAAAAGTGTTTCTAGTCGAAATCTTGGGAAATTGAAAATGATAAAAAAGTGTTTCTAGTCGAAATCTTGGGAAATTGAAAATGATAAAAAAGTGTTTCTAGTCGAAATCTTGGGAAATTGAAAATGATAAAAAAGTGTTTCTAGTCGAAATCTTAGGAAATTGAAAATGATAAAAAAGTGTTTCTAGTCGAAATCTTGAGAAATTGAAAATGATAAAAAAGTGTTTCTAGTCGAAATCTTGAGAAATTGAAAATGATAAAAAAGTGTTTCTAGTCGAAATCTTGGGAAATTGAAAATGATAAAAAAGTGTTTCTAGTCGAAATCTTGGGAAATTGAAAATGATAAAAAAGTGTTTCTAGTCGAAATCTTAGGAAATTGAAAATGATAAAAAAGTGTTTCTAGTCGAAATCTTGGGAAATTGAAAATGATAAAAAAGTGTTTCTAGTCGAAATCTTGAGAAATTGAAAATGATAAAAAAGTGTTTCTAGTCGAAATCTTGAGAAATTGAAAATGATAAAAAAGTGTTTCTAGTCGAAATCTTAGGAAATTGAAAATGATAAAAAAGTGTTTCTAGTCGAAATCTTGAGAAATTGAAAATGATAAAAAAGTGTTTCTAGTCGAAATCTTGAGAAATTGAAAATGATAAAAAAGTGTTTCTAGTCGAAATCTTAGGAAATTGAAAATGATAAAAAAGTGTTTCTAGTCGAAATCTTAGGAAATTGAAAATGATAAAAAAGTGTTTCTAGTCGAAATCTTAGGAAATTGAAAATGATAAAAAAGTGTTTCTAGTCGAACACTTGGAAAATTGAAAATGATAAAAAAAGTGTTTCTAGTCGAACACTTGGGAAATTAAAAATTATAAAAAAAAGTGTTTCTAGTCGAAATCTTGGGAAATTGAAAATGATAAAAAAGTGTTTCTAGTCGAAATCTTAGGAAATTGAAAATGATAAAAAAGTGTTTCTAGACGAAATCTTGGGAAATTGAAAATGATAAAAAAGTGTTTCTAGTCGAAATCTTGGGAAATTGAAAATGATAAAAAAGTGTTTCTAGTCGAAATCCTAGGAAATTGAAAATGATAAAAAAGTGTTTCTAGTCGAAATCTTGGGAAATTGAAAATGATAAAAAAGTGTTTTTTAGTCGAAATCTTAGGAAATTGAAAATGATAAAAAAGTTATTATAGTCGAAATCTTAGGAAATTGAAAATGATAAAAAAGTGTTTCTAGTCGAAATCTTAGGAAATTGAAAATGATAAAAAAGTGTTTCTAGTCGAACACTTGGGAAATTGAAAATGATAAAAAAAGTGTTTCTAGTCGAACACTTGGGAAATTGAAAATGATAAAAAAAGTGTTTCTAGTCGAAATCTTGGGAAATTGAAAATGATAAAAAAGTGTTTCTAGTCGAACACTTGGAAAATTGAAAATGATAAAAAAAGTGTTTCTAGTCAAAATCTTAGGAAATTGAAAATGATAAAAAGGTGTTTCTAGTCGAAATCTTGGGAAATTGAAAATGATAAAAAAGTGTTTCTAGTCGAAATCTTGGGAAATTGAAAATGATAAAAAAGTGTTTCTAGTTGAAAGCTTAGGAAATTGAAAATGATAAAAAAGTGTTTCTAGTCGAACACTTGGGAAATTGAAAATGATAAAAAAGTTTTTCTAGTCGAAATCTTGGGAAATTGAAAATGATAAAAAAGTGTTTCTAGTCGAAATCCTAGGAAATTGAAAATGATAAAAAAGTGTTTCTAGTCGAAATCTTGGGAAATTGAAAATGATAAAAAAGTGTTTCTAGTCGAAATCTTGGGAAATTGAAAATGATAAAAAAGTGTTTCTAGTCGAAATCTTGGGAAATTGAAAATGATAAAAAAGTGTTTCTAGTTGAAAGCTTAGGAAATTGAAAATGATAAAAAAGTGTTTCTAGTCGAACACTTGGGAAATTGAAAATGATAAAAAAGTGTTTCTAGTCGAAATCTTGGGAAATTGAAAATGATAAAAAAGTGTTTCTAGTCGAAATCCTAGGAAATTGAAAATGATAAAAAAGTGTTTCTAGTCGAAATCTTGGGAAATTGAAAATGATAAAAAAGTGTTTCTAGTCGAAATCTTGGGAAATTGAAAATGATAAAAAAGTGTTTCTAGTCGAAATCTTGGGAAATTGAAAATGATAAAAAAGTGTTTCTAGTCGAAATCTTGGGAAATTGAAAATGATAAAAAAGTGTTTCTAGTCGAAATCTTGGGAAATTGAAAATGATAAAAAAGTGTTTCTAGTCGAAATTTTGGGAAATTGAAAATGATAAAAAAGTGTTTCTAGTCGAAATCTTGGGAAATTGAAAATGATAAAAAAGTGTTTCTAGTCGAAATCTTGGGAAATTGAAAATGATAAAAAAGTGTTTCTAGTCGAAATCTTGGGAAATTGAAAATGATAAAAAAGTGTTTCTAGTCGAAATCTTGGGAAATTAAAAATGATAAAAAAGTGTTTCTAGTCGAAATCTTGGGAAATTGAAAATGATAAAAAAGTGTTTCTAGTCGAAATCTTGGGAAATTGAAAATGATAAAAAAGTGTTTCTAGTCGAAATTTTGGGAAATTGAAAATGATAAAAAAGTGTTTCTAGTCGAAATCTTGGGAAATTGAAAATGATAAAAAAGTGTTTCTAGTCGAAATCTTGGGAAATTGAAAATGATAAAAAAGTGTTTCTAGTCGAAATCTTGGGAAATTGAAAATGATAAAAAAGTGTTTTTTAGTCGAAATCTTGGGAAGTTGAAAATGAAAAGAGTGTCCTCTCAAGATCAAAGGATAACTTTTTTTTTTTTAGGTGAGTCATTGTTAACAATAGCTGAGTCTCGGTTTAGATCTTAACATCTATAGGTTATAGAATTTTTTTTTCTTAAAAAGGTTATTAAACTTCTCTTTACGAAAAGCGTAAAATTTGTGACTAATAGCATATAAGTATTGCTCAGTCTATATATAGGTCTGTGGATAGTACTTTCCAGAACGTTACTGAATTTCGGTATTTTAGGTGAAAATATGTTTTTCTGACTTTGCATGTTTGTTTTTCATTTGTGTGTGAGTGTTTATGTATTTTACAACGCTTACAAATATTTCTTAAGTACCTACTTATCTTAACTTGTACAATCAAATTTTTTTTCAATCATTTAATAAGAGCAAGAAAAAACAAGATTACAAAGAGAGTTTGTGTTACACAAACTCAGAGGCGGCCCCCGTCGAAGTCGGATCCCTGTCGGATCTGCCTATTCGCAAAGAATATTCAAGAGGTTATTTAATTTTAATGGTCAAAAGTAATAATGTTTCAAAGATTCATTTGTCGTTGTAAAAAATGTTGTTTTTTTGTTTTACATGTTTCGGGTGTTTCTTCTAAGTTTAAAATAATTAACTTCGCGCTGGACGATGGAGGATGGCAACAAGCAGGGTATGAACCCTGCCTGGTCGTTTAGTTTGCGTGCTGGACTGTCGTTCGGATTTATCGATGGTCCCTGGTTCAAACCCTGCATGCTCCCATCACCCGTCGTCTTACGGGAGGTTTGTAATTAAGAAAACAAAAAAAGAAAAGAACAGATATATCGTGTTTTTACTTCGATGTCTCATCACAGTTAGGCCTATTATCACAATCATCAATTTATGTGAATGTTCAATGTCAAGATCTATGAAGATGCAATGATAGATGCCACGTTGAAGATTATCTTGACCTATATCACACTAACGATGATCGTGATTGCCGAGGATCTTGAAATCTTCTTTTAATAAGATGATCGTATAGAAGTAGCTAGATCTAGTTGATAATACGATCATTCAAAATGTTGCAAGTTGATCATCTAGAAGTTGTCAATCGCTAAGTCGATCTAAGTATGTTACTATATTCAATGAAGAAACTTCTCTTCGTCTAAAACAATTACTTTAATTTAGAACTAGAAAAAGCTTTTCACAAATAATTACAATGGTTAAACGTACTTGAATAAAATGATAGATCTACACAATAATATAATTGACTTCTAATACAAAGCTTTAGTAGATGTTTCACTTCCAAGTTCCACACAATGACTGACTAAAAAAAACAGAACTTTTTCCCGGGTCCTGCACTGTCAGGTGTCCGTGGCAGCTCATTGCAGTGCCAACCAATAAATGCAGCCCAAGTTACACTAATTAACATATCTCCACGTGAGGAATTACCCGAGGTTGCTGACTAGCTAAAAATAGATACTGTGTACGTGACACCTATCAACAGAGATATCGGCATTTTATTTAAATGGAACTAGAATGAGGATGTAGATCTACCTAAATAAAATTTCTGATTTAGCACTCTTAAGATCTATATCTACTAGATCTAAAATATGTACTTCGAATAAAGTAGCTGTAATTTAGATAACATTTGTGTAAAAAAATATCCTAGATAATCTATCAATAGACTGAATGCAACATTAAATTTAAAAATAGTATATTAGTTTTAGTATAGGCCCTATTATAACATTGCAATATTATCAAAACGTTTGGAAATCAAAATCTACACTTTATGTCTAGAAATTGAAATTCTACATCTTAATATAGTCTATTTTAGTCTAAACTAGATCTAGAAATTCTAGATCTAGACTCTAAAATAATTTTAATTAGAATATAAATCCAGATCTAGATATACTGTAATAAAAATCTAGATCTAGTTTAAACTTACAGGGGCCGCTAAAAATGTAGATTAGATCTAAATCAAGATATCATTCCTTTTTTAAATGCGAGTCACATAACGAGGCTCAATAAACATTACTATACCGAGTTCTATTAGCATTTCATTTGAAGAATTAATTCCATATAACGTCAAAGGAAAAAAAAACACTACGTCACACGGCCAAGCCTGACTAAAAATCGCCTTCATCAATACGAGCCATTTATCGAGTGTTCATAGACATTGGTGCACCGAGTGCGTTCTTTTAGCATTTCATTTAAAGAGCTCATTCCATGGGACGTCAAAGGAAAAAAAAAACACTACGTCACACGGCTTAGTTAGACTAAAATATGTTTTCATCAATACGAGCAATTTTTCGAGTGTTCATAGACATTGGTGCACCGAGTGCGTTCTTTTAGCATTACATTTAAAGAGTCCATTCATATGACGTCAAAGAAACAAATTCTATTACCTCACAATAGGCTAGTAACGGTACCGTAAAAAAAATGTCTTTATATACACGAGAAATTTAAAGAGGGTTCATAGACATTGGTGCACTGAGTTCTAATAGAATTTATTTAAAGATGATCAAAGCCGCATTGTTTTTGCGTTTTGTCTGTCAGTCGGTCTGTCCGTGATCTTAATATAATAAAAAATAAATAAATTAAAAGCTATTAAAAATTGATTAACCTTTATTTTACGTTTCAAAACATCGCAATAATTTTAGGTATGAGCACAATTGATTTAAGTTTATATAATAGATTGTTCCGGATGTTTGTATAAATAGTAAAAGAAAAAGAGAATTCCAGATAAATGTAAAACGTTAATTAAATTTGTTGGATGGTCTCGTATAAAAATTAGAAGAACTACAGCCTTGTGGAGAGATATCCATACCATACTTTGGTGTTTGGATGTTGTTTTCCTTAAAAATCAGAACATAATATTAACGATAATTAGATTTTGTTATGGTTTAGGTAGAAAATTAATTGTACTATAAGAGAGAAGTGAGTTAAAATATTTTTCAAAAAAATCCGGAATAACATTATTTGGTAAATGAGAAGATTATTTGTATATTAATTAGAAGAGGGAAATCAAACAGTTATTTGGCGTTAGTAGATTTTTAAATAAATCCGGAAATTTCTGGCGACGATTTGTAAGAAAATGTAAGTAATGTAAGTAGATTTCTTTTCATAACAAAATCCGGAACATTCTTTATCGATTACTAAACTTTTATGTTATGTTAAATGTCTAAAAAGTGATTTTCAGTAATCAATTCTAGTAAATTACTTTTTTAAAGCCCTGAACAACCTATTGTCGATATTTTTTAAATTTGTTTAAAGATGAAAATACGGAACAATTTGATATCGATAATCAAATTATAGTGACGCATTGTCAAATAATATACGTGTAATATTAGTCAATTATGCGATTTCAAACAATCATTAGGCATAATTCATTTTTATAAAACAATATCCGGAACATTTTTACACTTAATGAAATATAAGTCAGTATAGAGATTTTGATTTAGCATTAATATGCTATTTACATAAAAAACGGAACAACATATTATTGATAAAGTGTTTTTGCAACGTTTAAACGTGGAAATTAAATGTTATATAAGTTAGAAGAGCAAACACACATTTGTTGGCGTTGATTAGTATTGCACAAAAAAATCCGGAACAATCAATTTTAGATACTTAAAACTATTGAAATGTTACGGGAGGAACATTAAAGGGTAAATCAGATTTTCAATAGCTTTTAGAGTTATTGTTTTTTTGATCTAATCGTGACGGACAGAGCTACCGACAGACAAAACGCACAAAAATAAACTTTTTTTTATTCTGATGAGGGCACTAAACAAAAAATAAATAAAATCTGATTTTAAAAAAAAGTGTAAGAAATTAGTTTTGCACCATGTCAAGGCCGGGCTTTTCACCTTCTACACGAAAGTCGCTGCATAAAAAGTCCATTTTAAAAAATGTGCGTGATATTTACATACAAAGTGCATTCTTAGACTTTGTAAATAAACATAAATGTTTTATTTTAATTTTAGCAGCTAGTTGACCAGAAAAAACACCTTTAATTAATATTTATATTTGTTGTAAACATTTATCTTATCTTATCTTATATGATACAGACGTTACTTCAAAAAAGAAGATGATTACGTCCTACACGTCATGCATTTAGTCATGCATATTAACCAATGACTTAAATTCTGCCAAGTCACTGGTTTTCCTGGCTAGCTCAGGCAACCCATTCCATGCTCTAATAGCACTAGGGAAGAAGGAGTATTTGTACAAATTTGTCCTAGCATATGGGACGAGGAATGTGCCTTTATTTTTGTGTCTCTCAGAGTATTTTATTAAATTTTGTTTTTTTATTTGAAGATTATGGTTCAGTGTTTTATGTATAATTGCTACTTTTGAGGGGTCCCAAACGGTGGATGCATATTCTATTATTGGCCTAACCAAGGTTAAATAACATTTTAGTTTTATGTTCTTATTTGATTTATAGAAATTTCTTTTAATAAACCCTAATGCTTTGTTGGATTTTTTTTATAGTTTCATCAATATGTGGATTCCATGACAGTTTTTCATTTATTATAACACCTAGGTATTTTGCGTTTTTAGTCTGTGGTACTGGTTTGCCATGGATAAGATAAGTGGAATTAATTTGTTTTAGTTTTTTTGTTATTCTTAACAACTGACATTTTTCTGGGTGGAAAGACATGCTCCGATTTGATTCCCATTTCTGTAATTCATCTAATTCTCTTTGTAAAATATCTGTGTCTTGTATTGTTTTTATTGTTCTATATATTATGCAATCGTCTGCAAATAATCTGACTTTTGTTCCTGAAGTAATGCAATTTGGTAAATCATTTATGTAAATTAAAAATAGTAGTGGACCCAAGACTGTTCCTTGAGGTACACCTGAGTTTACTGTTATTGGTGTTGATTTAGAGCCATTTATTATTACAGTTTGTTCTCTCCCTATCAGAAAATCCTTAATCCACTGATGCAGTGGACCATTAATGCCGAAATATTTTAATTTTTTAAGCAAACTATGGTGGTGAACTTTGTCAAAAGCCTTGGAAAAATCTAGTAAGATAGCATCTATTTGTTCACTATTATCTAAACCTTTTGAAAAATCATCAATTAGTCCCATTAGTTATATCTGGTATGGTCTATTTTTCCTAAAGCCATGTTGGTATGGGGTGAGTACATTATGTTTGTCTAAGTGGTTTATGATGTTGCTACATATTATGTGTTCTAGGATTTTACATGTGATGCTGGTAAGTGATACTGGTCTGTAGTTTCTTGGATCAGATTTTTCTCCTTTTTTAAATAGTACATTTTATAAAAATATTTGACTTGGTGATACTGAAAATGCGCAAGATAAGTTTATCTTTGTTAGCATATTGTAACATTGCCTCCCTTACATTTAAGTTAATGTTTTAGAATTGGTGTATTTTTATGAAAAAATCGCTTGCATAATTAATTTTATAAATTAAACGTTTGCTTTTAGAAAACCAAAAGTAGCCGTTGCACCTAAACTTATCAAGCCGCGTTTAATGGTGAAATAATATTTTTTATATCTTTTCTAGTTTTCGAGATCTGAGTGTGACAGACGAACAGATGGACATTTTGCACAAACCTAATAGCGGCTATTTCCCCTTAGCGGGGGCCGCTAAAAAGGTAGCATTGATCTTTATTAAAAAATTCAAAATGTACAAAGTACTTTTAAAACAAGACAAACATTAAAAATACTTTTTTTAAAAAGATAATATCTCCTTAATACAACGATTGTGTTTCTCTTAATTAACTTCATAATTATTAGATTTAAAAACAATTGAATATTTTGTACCCCGCTTCCCCCCCCCCCCCCCCCCGCGGGGAAGATCCTGGTTAAAATTCTGTATAGATCCACTTGACTTTATAATATTTCAATGATAGGCTTTTACACGATGCGCACAATGTTTCTGAACATTAATTTATTCAACTCTTCAAGGAATGCTGGGAAATAGTTCGTTGAAGAGAAATATGTTCTCGTTCTCCAGCCATGTTTAAATGTCTTCCTTTTTTTTCTATTTTTGAAAAATTATAAAGGTCAAAATCGAGTTTTCCCAGTGTGACCAACGAGCTAGTAATTATTTTCCCAATAATATACAGCAACAGTCAAATTTCTAGGAATATCGTTAGAGCCCTTTTCGAATCCTTGTTAACCCAGGTTCCAACCACCCATCCAGAAGTTTTCGTGAGGGTAAGAGTTAACTATGGGTACTGTTATAACAAACAAAAAAAAAACAACAAAACAATAGCTGATGATAAAGAAAAATCTGTAGCTTAAAATAAACTCAGCTCCGAAGTGGCGTACAGAGGGCGCCAGGTGCAGCATGGCTTGACGACGACCCCCCCTCCCACTTTCCCAATAATGTACGTTATTCATATTTTCACAGTTACCAGTAAACAACATTAAACTTATATATATAATGTAAACTAAGTTAACGAACGAACCGACAAATATGAATGACATTTTCTGTAGAGTTTTGATGCCATTTTTGGCACCTCCTGCACTCCGGAGTTCCCCACCTCCTTAGACTACAGTAAAGTGCTTAGATGCGTTTCTTTATTTGTTTTGTTTTTAGATAAATTATGTATCGTCCTCTTCGTTGACGTCTTCTACTGCCTCTGCTTCTTATTTTTCTCTAAGTTCATCCGGACGTTCAGTAGTTGTCTCCTCTTCATTATCTGGTACTGAGTTCTTCATTATTTTTTTAAACTCGCCCCTACACAGCGAGACCACAAGGGTTGCATCCAGTGTGCAGGGGATTAGATACAGAAGTGCTGGCTGCCCAGTTTTCATAAAGACCAGAGCAACCATAGCGCTGACCATGCCACACAATTAGCCTATAGAGGATGTGATATAGTAAACCATCTTCGTGCCAGATTTGACATCAAACACAGCGTTGTATGTTAAGAGAATACCTGGCAATATCAGATCTCCGAAGCCTAGTGTAGAGAAATAATACCCTCTGCACTTTGACAATAGATCTTCACCAAAATTGGGAATAAAGAAACACAAAGGCACATATTCTTTAGGATTGCTTGATAGTTTGGCAGCTTCAGACTCCATATCACTAGAGCTGCCGGTAGCTATCTTCATCATGATACTGTCTCCTTTAGATGTTATCAATGGTGTTATAAACACAAAGAAAATATCATAAACAAAGTAGAACACAAGAAGCACAGTTATGAGGATCAAATTATTAAGCTTGAGGTCATGGACAAGAATGATGCACAGCGAGGCAGCCAGTAGGTCTTGGAGGATCCATCCGTAGTTGGAGTGACGCTGTATCGCCCAGAATATCCCCAGAGCCAGACATACTAAAAAGAGGACGACTTTTCTCACTTCAACCTATAGAAAAAATAAAAACTGTATAAAATGAACTAAAGGTAAACTAGCAATAAAAGCAAAATAAATTGGTAAAGGCGGTAACTTAAGTTATTTTCTGTGGAAAAAAATATCTTTGTAAAACAAAGCCCCTATTATAAAGGCAAGGCGTCTCACAATGTTTACACAAATGCCCCTTCTAGTAAGGCAAGGGATCTCAA
>JAZGLO010003836.1:0-100994 GCA_036873155.1 Biomphalaria sudanica | reverse complement strand
AAAGCCTTCTCGTTAATTATTGGCAAAGAACCCGATGACTTTAACATCATCTGCCCTAAAGAGGTCTGAAAGGGTAACTTTACTTTTTTTCTTTTAATCCCATGTATTACGCCAGTATGGTCAAGAGATGGATGAATGGAAAACACATAGTTACTTTAGGAATGTCGCAACTCGACCAACAAACGATCTCTCGATACAGCATAACTATTATAACAAACAATTTCAACATTTATTTTGTTTGGTATCTCGAACAGGGGAATGAAATTGTACTTGACTGAAGTAGTGGTATAAGTGGTCCCCTTTATAACAGGCTGCCGTCTCATACTTAGTGAACACAAACATGAAATAGAAACATTAGATAACTATATAATCTTCCATGTTCATACGCTCGTCGCTAGCAGAGTGGTTAATGTGTTGGCTTGAGAAGCCCGAGAAGGCTTTACTCAACGAGTTCGAATTCTGGTCGTTCACTTTTTTTTATAAATACATTTAAAAAGCGATCCCCTTTCTTTCTCCCTAACCACTTTCCAACTGGTCTAGGCAAGTGATACGTTCATGGCGTATTGCGTTAATGAAAACATTTGGTAAAAAAAAATAGGCACTATTTATAATCGTACAGATTTATTATTGTTAGTCTAGATCTATTTACAAGTTTAATTACATGACTGATCCAAACTAATTGATACAACTAGGCTTAAAATTAAAATTGTATAGTTAAAGGTGTTTTATGAACTTGTACGGTGCTATAAAGAAACAATAAACAACTCAAAGTACACCGAAACTTGCGCTTAACAGATCAAATTAAAATTTGCTATATTACTTCAATGTGTCAACTCGTATTTAAAATTCGAAAATTGTATTGTGAGATTAATTTTTGTTTTAATTATTTTTATGGGCCGGATTAAACCTTTCTTTGGCCCGCGGGCCGTAGTTAGCCAACACTATCATTATAATAAAAATCTGTATAACGTAAAAGCTTGTTGATATTGAGTATCTTCTCTATTGTGCATTTCTATATGCGTGAACGGGTTGAATACTCCAATATCATTGATAAAATACTTCCAATGTAAGATAAAGGTCAGTGCAGAAAAGGATGCCAGGCATTACTCTAACCATGTTGGCTTAGGAGTTAATACCAACTTCAATTGCATTCTTTTAACCTTTACAATCGGTTGTAATTTAAAATGTTGTGTTGTTTTTTGTCAATCGTTGTTTGTTTGTTTTTTCGTTGTTTTTTTTTTAAGTCTGCAGATTAAGAGTAGTGCAGTATTTCGGTGAATAGGCAGACCAATTTGTGACATGCATATTTTGCTACACTGGTGCAGACAAAGCCATTGACAGTTTTATGCAGTCATTTATGCTGTCTGTTTAAATAATTTTCATCGGAACAACTTCTGTTGTTGTTGTTTTTTAATCTACCAAATAAGGACCTGACGTAAATGTAAAATTTAGTAAAAAAAAAACACACACACACACACAAACAAAAACATGATTTGCGAATTTCATCAATGGACCTCATTCACCAATTGTAAACAAAACAACATTTAGCCACGTGATAATATTGATAAAACAATGGGAAAAAAACGTATCACGTAACAGACTTTATGTATTATGTAATGTGTATAGAAGAGATGGAGAACCACGTGGCTACATAAGTTGTTTGTTTACAATTGGGGAATGAGGTCCATTTTAGAGTAGGCCTTTAAGGTTGCTAGTGTCACTCTTGTCAGATTTTTTTCAGTACAACTTCGAAGGGAAAAAAAACTGTGGTCTTAAATTTCGTTATAGACATTCTGAATTGGTCTTGACACAATGCACATACCGGTGCTTATTATTGTTTAAGACCTACAGTTGCGTGTATACTGCATAAGGTTTATTGTTTGGGGTGTAAAGATAGACTATTTTATTAAAGGGCCCCCCTCATATGTCTATGTTGGCAGAAAACAACAAGAATATTTCTTTTGTTATGCAAATGTATCTCCGAGATAAGAAAGGGCAGGGGAAACACAAACTTTCACACAGAATAGGTGGCGGCAAAAAAAAAATGATTATTTTTTATCTTAAACAAATGTCTACTTAAAAGAAAGGTTATTTAGCAAAGATTCTTAAAACAGATTAATGAGCTCAATAACGAATTTAAAAGATCAGTAGACTCTACTACAAACTTAATAACAATAACATGATTACTGAATTTAGAAAAAGGTAAAGCATTGTGTTAAACTACCAAAACTACATAACTATGCGAATATTTTTCAGACTAGGCCTACATAAAAAAAAAACCCTGATGAATTTTAAATTCCAAATCACTGATCCAGAAAGAAGTTGGAAATAAATTACAATTATATAATATTGGACACGCATATTTAAAATATAAACATTGTACTGTCATTTGTACATTGTGAACTCATCTAACATCTTATATTCTTCATGCTGTAAAATTAAATTGAAAGTTATATAGCTTTAAACTTTTGAATTAAAGCTCAATATGTCTTATTTAAAAAATTAAGATTTGGAACTTTATTCAAGAGTATGTACGAATTTGTTCTAGCCTAATGGTAAATTAGATTAATTATCTGCAACTACAACCAAATGCTGACTCCTGTCAACAATAACTTGAAAGATGTAGGCCTACCATAGCCCATGGTTATTAAGGGGACGATATTGTATAAATTGTAATAAAAGTATTTTATTCTAGTTATCTCCCTTCGAAATAGTTTACCAAATACATTTTTTCAGATGATCCCACCAATTAGCATTTTGAAATGAAAGGCCTCTAAAGTTCGGTATTTACTTTTACTGTGATTAACATAAATATAAAAGATCTAGATTTAAATTATTTTTTTTTTGCACCACCATCTACTGATTAACCTCATAAGCTATCTTTTGCAATTATAAATAAAACACTGAACCATAATCTTCAAATACAAAAACAAAATTTAATAAAATACTCTGAAAGACACAAAAATAAAGGCACATTTCTCGTACCATATGCTAGGACAAATTTGTACAAATACTCCTTCTTCCCTAGTGCTATTAGAGCATGGAATGGGTTGCCTGAGCTAGCCAGAAAAACCAGTGACTTGGCAGAATTTAAGTCATTGGTTAATATGCATGACTAAATGCATGACGCGTAGGACGTAATCATCTTCTTTTTTGAAGTAACGTCTGTATTATATAAGATAAGATAAGATTTTAGGCATATTAGTCCTGATAAAAATAGATAGTCTTTTTACATAGCTCTGTGTCTAGTAAAAAGTTTGTACACGTTTTTTCTCCAACAGCCATTCTCGGATCAAGTTCAAACTACGTGTGTATTAATGCCCGTAAAAATATTTTCTTCATTGCTATATTACTTCTCGGATTAAGTTAAAACTTTGCGCAATTATTCATTGGCATAGCCAAGACATGAATCAATTCAAAGTTAGTTGATTAGTCAATTAATTACTGGTAATTAATCATTTTATTTGATATAAACAAGGGAAATTAATCCTTCAGTTTTCACATATAGCCTACGGCTAAATGTGTAAGGTTTTGTTCACTTAAATAATTGAACACACTTGTAGTGCCGCGCCCATTCTCGGATCAATAATTTTTTTGTACCTAACAAAACATGAATCAATTTAAAAGATAACCAATTATTCAATAAGTTATTTTGTTTGATATTGAATAAGTAAAATAATTTATAAAATATTGAGATATAGTTGTAAATGCTATATTTGTAAGATTTGTTTTATATTTTGCTTTTTTAGATTGTAGCATTTAGAGCAGATTTTTAGATCATGTGCATTGACGGACAAACTTTGGCTTGATGGCCAACTTCCTCAGAGTGAAATATATATATATATATATATATATATATATGTATGTATGTATGTATGTATGTATGTATGTATGTATGTTTATATATGTATGTATGTATGTATGTAGGTGTGTGTCTGTGTGTGTATGTGTCTTATCTTATCTTATATAATACAGACGTTACTTCAAAAAAGAAGATGATTACGTCCTACGCGTCATGCATATTAACCAATGACTTAAATTCTGCCAAGTCACTGGTTTTTCTGGCTAGCTCAGGCAACCCATTCCATGCTCTAATAGCACTAGGGAAGAAGGAGTATTTGTACAAATTTGTCCTAGCATATGGGACGAGGAGTGTGCCTTTATTTTTGTGTCTTTCAGAGTATTTTATTAAATTTTGTTTTTGTATTTGAAGATTATGGTTCAGTGTTTTATGTATAATTGCTACTTTACTTTTGAGTCTTCTGTCCTGAAGGCTTCCTATATTTAGTGATGTGTGTGTATCTGTGTGTGTATGTGTGTATTAGTGCCAACTGAATTAGAAATCTATCATTGGAAAATGAAATCTAGATCACATTAGACTTTCTACTGAGTAGGATAAACAACAATCTTGACAATGGTGCTTCCAAAACCCTTGTCGCGTATCAATTTAAGTTGATTTAAAACAGTCAGGACAACTGCGCTGTGGAAAGTCCTCAGATCTCTGCTTTTGTTGTCCTGAGCCCGTAAAAATATTTTCTGCATTGCTCCTGTACTTGTAACGAACAATACAAATTTTGAACATATGAAGATTCAACGTGCGACTCGGAATTTCAACAAGTTACATGTCTTAATTTGATTTGAGTCGCACTCAACTACAGGAGGGGACCCAATTTAACGCCGTATTTTCGAACCCGATCCCATTCCCACCGGTGCTTTCCTATGCCAATGCCCTTGGCTAAGCTCGTTGAATTTGGTGACTGTCGTTTGCTTTAGTTTTTTAATTGAAGAATTCAAGGGGGTTATATATATTTATAACCTCAAAACCCCCCGGAGGATTGAATTTAAAACTCATCCCTCCTCTGGAGAGGAAGGGGTTCTCAACTAAAAAAAAAAAAAAACACCCCTGGCTACGCTCATGGGATTTGGCGACTGAAGTTTGTTTTAGAGTGGGGTTTTTTTTATGGAAGAAGGGATTTTTAACATTAATATCTTCTCTCCAATTAAATGAAAAATTAAAGCAAAACAGAATTCGACCCTCCGCCCTGCGGATGGAACTTCGTTTTATTGTTGTTTGAACCCCCACCCCCTTTTCCCCTAATACGCCCATGATATTCAACTCTAAAGGAACATTCGAAACATGTAGAATATCTAAAACATAAAACAAGCCTCACGAAACTGTTCCTTGTGCTATCACTTAATCTCGATCTAAATGTAGATCTATAGATCTAGTTCTGAAAGAATCTCTTTTTTTTTAGTTATATGAGTACCTAGATGCTGAGTCACAGACCTATATAATATGGGTATCTAATCTAGGTCTGTGTTCTCATTATAAAAAGAAAATTAACGAAGAGGAAGTAGGACAGTCAACATAAGTCTGACAGTGAGAGTGTCATTCATCGGATTCTCGACAGTCTGCGATCATCTGGATTAGATTTAGATCATCTATATCTAGATAGTTGTGAAGTGATAATATGACTTATGACATTTAGAATCTAGATATCTATATAATCTATTCTATGTACTTTATACTTTAAAAAAGATTTCTAGAATTCTATAATAATCTAGTCCTATATCTATCTAGATCTTCATCATTTTTCAATTTTTGTATCATAATAATCATTCATTTAAATTAAATTTTAATTTTGTGAATTTGTGTGTGCACTGTTCAGTGTTCTGTGTTCAACTGTAACTCACTAACTGTAACTGTTGTCAAGTTTTAAGTTTTAAATCAGGTTTAGAATATCTCAAATTAAACTTATTGAGTCAAATATGATTTAATATCATATAATAATAATCTAATAATATAATCAGATATTAGACCCTATATAATAATATTAGTAATATTATTATATAGTATATAGGGTCTAATATCTGATTTCTGAATCTGTAGGTACTAGGGTAGTAGATATTAAAATCTAAAATCTAATCTTGACTAGTCTAAGTCTAGAGTTAGAGTCTAGATTAGTGACATTGTGACTGTTAGAATCTTCAATGGAAAACTTTATAAAAATAGTGGTATGCAATTACATTATCATTATTTCATTGATTATTCAAGTGTCAGTTTCACAACAAACAGAAGCTGGTAAGTAATAAGTATTTAAATTTTAAAGTAGCTTTAAATTTGAAGGGAAACTGAAATGGTTTTGACAATTTTTGATATATTATATATAATATTAGACAGCTGCAGAGTGAATACATAAACAATGTAATATCTAAAGATAACAACAAAAACCTATGGTCATACATTAAGTCTAAGAAAATGGAAACAACAGGCAGAGCGCCATTAAAAGATGAACATAACATAATACATAATGATAATGAAACTAAAGCAAACATCCTAAACAAATACTTTGCATCAGCATTCTCAGCCCCAGGAGACAAAGACATATTACTGAATTTGAACCAAGTAGACAACATAGAAGATATAGTAGTACAAGAAAATGGAATTCAAAAACTATTAGCCAACACCAAACCAAATAAAGCGTCTGGACCTGATGGTATTCCAGCTAGATTACTCAAAGAACTAAGCAATGAGCTAGCCCCAGTGTTCAAAATACTCTTTCAGGCTTCACTTTACCAGGGCAGAGTACCAAAGGACTGGAAAGAAGCTAATGTCACCCCCCTATTTAAAAAAGGAGAAAAATCTGACCCAGGAAACTACAGACCAGTATCACTTACCAGCATCACATGTAAAATCCTAGAACACATAATATATAGCAACATAATAAACCACTTAGACAAACAAAATGTCCTCACACCATACCAACATGGCTTTAGGAAATATAGATCATGTGAAACACAACTAATAGGACTAATTGATGATTTTTCTAAAGGTTTAGATAATAGTGAACAAATAGATGCTATCTTACTAGATTTTTCCAAAATATTTTAGCATTAATGGTCCACTCCATCAGTGGATTAAAGATTTTCTGATAGGGAGAGAACAAACTGTAATAATAAATGGCTCTAAATCAACACCGATAACAGTAAACTCAGGTGTACCTCAAGGAGCAGTCTTGGGTCCACTACTATTTTTAATTTACATAAATGATTGACCAAATGGCATTACTTCAGGAACAAAAGTCAGATTATTTGCAGACGGTTGCATAATATATGGAACAATAAAAACAACACAAGACACAGATATTTTACAAAGAGAATTAGATGAACTACAGAAATGGGAATCAAATTGGAGCATGTCTTTACACCCAGAAAAATGTCAGTTGTTAAGAGTAACAAAAAAACTAAAACAAATTAATTCCACTTATCTTATTCATGGCAAACCAGTAACACAGACTAAAAACTCAAAATACCTAGGTGTTATAATAAATGAAAAACTGTCATGGAATCCACATATTGATGAAACTATAAAAAAAATCCAACAAAGCATTAGGATTTATTAAAAGAAATTTCTATAAATCAAATAAGAACATAAAACTAAAATGTTATTTAACCTTGGTTAGGCCAATAATAGAATATGCATCCTCCGTTTGGGACCCCTCAACTCAAGAAAACATTAAGAAACTGGAACAGACACAAAATAGAGCAGTGAGATTCATAACAAATGAATATTCACATTTGACTAGAGTAACACCTATAGTAAAATCACTAAATTTAGAAAGCCTTCAGGACAGAAGACTCAAAAGTAAAGTAGCAATTAAACATAAAACACTGAACCATAATCTTCAAATACAAAAACAAAATTTAATAAAATACTCTGAAAGACACAAAGATAAAGGCACATTCCTCGTCCCATATGCTAGGACAAATTTGTACAAATACTCCTTCTTCCCTAGTGCTATTAGAGCATGGAATGGGTTGCCTGAGCTAGCCAGGAAAACCAGTGACTTGGCAGAATTTAAGTCATTGGTTAATATGCATGACTAAATGCATGTCGCGTCGGACGTAATCATCTTCTTTTTTGAAGCAACACCTGTATTATATAAGATATATATACCCATAATGGCCATATATTATGTATATTCTAGTCTAGCTAGATTATTATGCTAGATCTAGAATCTCTCTAGAGAGATTCTAGATCTAGCTACATCCTAGATTATCTAGGTCTAGATCTAGAACTAGATCTTTGTGTTTTGATATTTACAGAAAATGAAGATATATTAACTAGACTAAATAGATTCTTTTTATTTTATTTTCAATAATGCTTTAAATTGCTGTTTTTCTGATGTAATTTTTCTGTACATCCAAAACTATTTAGATCTATAAGATTTTCACTGGGTTTCTACGTCATACAAACATGAATTTAATCTATTGACGTGTACTCTAATTAATAAAAAACCATACAGTAAAGATTACAATCTCGTAAAAAAAAATAGATCTAGGTCTATATGCAGTTAGAACTAGATCTTGTAAGCAAAGAAAAAAATGTGTGTTAAGAATAGAGATCTACAAGCTTGACTAACCATGGCATTGTGTATTTTCTTTCCTAACCACTCAACACACAACAAACACTATTATTGCTTTGTTGTCTTGTCATGACCGACTACACGTAGCCTCTAGGCTAGCCTCACACTGACCAGTTTGTTAGAATGTCAGAAAATGGATCTATTTACTTTTTTGGACAGGGAGGGGTGTAGTTGAAAATGTAACTTTTTTTTTCTCCAGTTGCAGCTTTTACTAATTTATAAATATATATATAGCTCCTCCTTTGTTGTAGAAGATGAGCACATTTCTCATTTCCTTTGGACTCGAAGATGACTGTAAAGTCCAATCCTTGCTTTCTCTCCACATATTATACATTTTGGGCATGTGAATTCTAATATTTGAAAAGATTCTATATATGCATGCTGCTTTTTAGTTAGAATTCCTCCCCCCCCCCCTTTTTTTTTAAATCCTGTGTATCCCACATCCCAGTAATGCTTTCCTACATAGTATTTTAGACGTATCCCCACTTGCTCTTTTTGACATGGTCTGAATTTCAATACTTCCCACGCTCATACTTTTAATACTGTAATATACTCCCATGGCACACGCCATATTCATCAACAAATGAATCTTGCTAGGACAATGTTGATGATGAATCAACAAAAGTTTAATCCAATGAAATAGGTCCAATGTCTATGATGCTATCCTGTAATAAGTGCAGATGTAATGAAAATACGTCCGTATACTTCTAAGTCCTTAGTGTATCTGTCGTTATAAATCACATCACTAAGGATTTTCCTAATAACTTAACATCCAACCAATCTACTACAATACTTTTGGCCTGTGAATTCTAGTATCTCTTATCTATATTCTCAGAAAACATCCTACATACAATCACAGACTACCAAATTCGGTAGAATGGCCTGCATTTCAATGCTACACCTACACATACTTTTGACCTGTGAATTCTTGTATATTATATGTTACCTTGAATTGAAACAACCCACTTTATACCCTTCAACACACACACACTTATAATAAATCTTTAATGTCTTCAACTTTTTTAAGATAAAATTTTTATAACAAAAAAAAAGGGATGTTTTAAAATGTTTTTATAGTTAGTAGAAACTAGTTCCAGTTGAAAATTATGTGTTATATATATTCTTGTGTAATTTAAAATGTCTCTTTTAAATCAAGATTTTAGCATAGGAAATATGGACTGGTGGGTGCTCTTGATTTAAACACTTAATTTTGTCCCTTTGAGGTATAAATCATTTGGGGATCATGGTGGTCTGTATTGCAGCTGTTTTACAGCTTATGTATTAGGATTCATGATTCAGTTAAATTATTATAACTGAATTTTAGATAAAAACTTAGCTTAATAAAAACGACTTTTGCAACCCCATTTTAGATTCTTATTATATGTTTTTGTTGTCTTATTCAAATTATTATTTAAAGTCAAGAGTAACCCAGCCCCTTTTCTACTACACATACATTTTTCACTCTTAAAGTAAATAAGAAAAGTACCCCTTTCAGACCTTCAGATGGTTAGCGAGGGTGTCATGTGGCCAGCACAGCTACCTTTACTTTCCTTGATGTATGTCAGGTAACCATTAGAGTTGGATGGAGTTACAAAAGCCCTGAAAAGTCAAAATCCTAGTATTCATCGAGATTTGAACCTGAGACCCCTCCAACTGGAAGCCAAGTGCCTTACTTCTCAACCACCACAACCACTTTAAAAGAAAAATTTATTTTAAAAAATATTTTTTTTAGCCTTTGTGTAGATTTTTTCATATTTTACAAATACTTGTCAACATTCTTAAAATGTTATTATTTCAATAATATATCACATTTGAAGTACTAAAACAAGTGGCCCTCTGTGTAGTGTGATATATAAATGTATAGACTAAATGGCTATTTCCTAGACAGGCACTTGACCACATCACTTCACATGTTACAGCAAACATAACTCCATCAACAAGGCAACTTCAAGCTTCAATATCTGTGATACACTCTCATCCACTACAATGTTAAATATATTCACATTTGCGTTCATTGAGCTGTAGTTTAAAGTAGAAATACAAAAAAAAAATTCATAGAGTTGTGGTTGCCGCTTCCGTTTATGTTTTGACATTCTAATAGCCCAAACTTTTCAAAGAAATAGATATTTGAATTTAAAAAAAAAAAAAGATTATTAATATTACTTCTTAGCTGTGTTGCTACCCTCCACCAACCCTCACACATATAAATTATACAAATCTTTTTTTTTTTTTCTATTTGTAAATTATTGTTCATGCTTATTTAAAGGAGAGTCATATTGCTATTTTTTTTTAAAATATTTTTACTAGCGCTTGTTGTTTCTTGGAAGTGCCCACTCTCAAGACGTTTTGTTAAATCTTAAAGACTTTTTTTTTTCATGCTGCTAAATTATGCGTATGCGTATCAAACGAAAAAAAAAATGGCGTGGTCTTCTTTCAAGTTCTTTTCTAGAATTAAATGAGAAATTTTAAAACTGTCGCGCCTCTTGTGACTCCTTGAATGTTTGCGCCTAGAATGGCCCAGATGAATCACGAGTTGTCCTATATTGCGACTGTAGACACATATCAACTTTTCCAATGCGGATTCGGTTTTGTTCTGTGGTTAGTAACAATTTCATTCATCGAGTTGGAATATCCCCGACTGTGTCTGTCCCTCGCTTGTTTGTTTCTTTCTATAGGCTCGTCAATCCACTCCTTAGTCATTATTGATTTGTTTTTCTCCGATGACTCAGTGGCATACATGTGCAGTACTCAAAATAAGATCTTGTGTTTTTAGCGTAATAGTTGCTAACAGGAGTCCTATGTAAACTAGTAGCTACTTTGATCTACATTTTTATCTTCGTTTGGTGACCATGTCAAAGACATTTTTGAACACGATGGAGACAGTAGCTGAGCCAAAATACCCCGATTTGACGGACACATTAGGATTGTTATGCCATCTAGATCTATTTTACGCTCTAGATTCAATATGTCTAATGTCTTAAAGGGTGCAGAGAAATGTTTTAGTATAGGAATGATATAGGCTTACTAGTGCCGACCCCACCCCTCCGTTTTTTTTTACTTTCATTTTCTTTCATCACCCAGCTACCTACCAGTTTTTGTGGCGGTGAGTTATTTAAAGTTGTATTTATTGTCTGGTGTGATTATTCTATTAGTCATTCACTTTACGGACAAGAAGGTGGGGGAAAAAAAAGCTCCATGTTTGCATTTGCTTCAACATTAAATAGGACTAGAAATAATGGAGTGCTGCACTTTTGGAGAATGTAGAATGTAAGATTTATGGATTAGGGCCGGCTTAGATTATTGGAGACCCTAGGCGAAGTGAAAAAGAATAAATAAATAGCGAAAAAGTAAAATTACGCAAAAAATTTAAAAAAATAAAATAAATAAGGAAAAAAAATAAAACTACGCAACATATTTAAAACCTAGTGTACTTCAACAATAACATTGGACACATGTTTAGCTATTTCTTCTCTAAAAATTCTTGCGCGAGGCCTCACCAATAAGTATAGATGTATGGAGGACTTTATAAAAATCATAACCATTTGACTAATCTTAATGAAACTTGACATGAATGTTCCTTAGATAATAGCGGTAATCTAAGGATATGAAAAGTTCCCCACAACAAGAAAGTTGTAGATTTACGTCAATGAGGCGTCTTAACATAGATTTTATCAATTATTATTGCATAGATGCCAAATATAATTAAACAGAAACAGATCGAGAAAAATACCCAAAGCATAGCCGGGTAAAAACATAGCTACTTTGATATATATATACAATCCTCGGTCTGTACCCTTCACAAAATGTACTTCAAGAAAAACAACTGAATGACACGTGGCCCTGAATCTAATTTAGTTGGTAAGTGGTACAGAATACTAGATTAGTGTTAACTCATTGTCTGCTCTTGACCTACTTGAGCTAAGTAACAACACTTCGCCACAGAAAGGACTTGCGTATTGTGTACAATTAAGTCTAAATTACTCTAAATCCCTCCCCCTTTCCTCCACAACTTTCCCCCCCCCCCATGTTATCCGACATTTACATCAGGTCGTAGCTTCTATTATCAACTTGCATTGTTTCAAAAACGCTATTAATAAAGGGGTGAACGCCTGTGGCTTAAACTGTCATCATTATTTTGTCAACAGCACTTCTCTTGCAGCTTGTTTTCGATGCATTATATTTGTTTTTACCCAACTCACTCTGTCTGTGTTTCTGTCTGTCTATGTGTGTGTGTCTCGCTGTTTGGCCAAAAGTCTGTACACGTTATTTCTCCGATACCCAATCTCGGATCAAGATGAAAGCTTACACAATTATTTCTTTTACCTGGCAACACAAGAATCAATTTTTTTTTTATTAACCAATTAGTTAATTAACATTAAAGTTATCACCCAGATACCCCGTTCTTTCTCTTCCTTTCCAACTGGTCCAGACAAGTTATCATAGCGTATTGAGAACGCTAAAAAAGGCATTAAATTGCGGTAAACAAAAATTGGTAAAAAAAAATATTTCTAATCGCACAGATTTATTGTTTTTAGTCTAGATCTATTACAAATTTAATTAATTTAATTGGCTGATTTAAACTAATTGATAAACATTGATATACGATTTTTTAATGTAAAGTATTTTTTTAAATACATAGTTTACGTTTGCTTACGAATGTGGCTTTGATGGTTGGGGGGAGGGGGTTATAGAAAAGAATGTTGCTATTCAAATCAGAAAAAAAAAATCAAGACTCTGGCCAGATATGTCTTTATTGTTAAACAATATCACCCTTAATGTAATACACTAGCTAGGACCTTCATGATTATATAAATAGAGTGTTAAAAAGACATTAAAAAAGCATCGCTTTTCTCTGACGCGCGAGCTGAGACGAAGCAGCTTTCTCTGTGCACTTTTTGATCTCGTCTATAGATCGGTCGTCTTGGATTGTGAATCCCTGTAGCAGAGCTCGTGCACGAATTTACAAAATGATTTTTTAAAAATTCCTTTGGGCAACCACAGTCATGAGAAGTGATGATTTACGCCATCTATTAATCAACTAGAGGGTACAGACCCAGACTATAGCCTAGTTATTCTACTTTTTTTTATCAGTTAAAAATAACAACAGAAACAGAAAACAATAATTACCTTAAAACATTAAACCTCGGACGTTAAACGACAAGGATAATAACTTCTGTTTGGATGTGCTATTTGCTTTGAATGTTTCTTGAAACATTTGGCAGAATAGTAAAAGTAAAGTATTCCATTCAGACCTTCCGATCTTTAAGAAAGATGATGGCCTAAAGCTCATCTGTTTCTATGGTCGACGGTTAATGACCAACCGCCTTTACTTTCCCCACCTATTGTCAGGTACTCATTAGAGTTGGGTGAACTAGGCGGCGTCCTAAAATCCCGAGTTTCAGAAATCCTAGCCTTCACCTAGATTCGAACCTGAGAACCCTCGGTGCAGAAGCCAAGCGCTTTATTACTCAGCCACTGCCTACTTTATATTTTTCTTGCACCAATTCTTGTGTGTGCTGCCTATTAGAACGCACCTCAGTTACACTATGAGGAATGTTGGTTCTTTGGCTCTGTAACGCTTCCTTGTAATGTTCTCCTTTCAGATCTTATGATCTGTAGGGCAGATGATGTAAAAGTCACCTGTTTCTGTGGCCCACGATTTAACGAGGGCGTTATGTGGCTAGCACAACGACCAATCGCCTTTACTTTTCTACAACTAATGTTAGGTACCCATTAGAGTTGGGTGGTCTCAGAGGCGCCCTAAAGATCCCAGATTAAAAATACCATTCTTCACCAGGATTCGAACCCGAGACCACCTGTTCGAAAGCCAAGCGCTTTACCACTTTTCCTTTTACTGTTGATTTATCCGTGTTAGGATGGGTATTTAAACCTTAAGTACGACTTCGCAGTTGTTTCACTGCGTTATTTTTGAAGAGCATCATTGCAAGGACTTTGTTGTTTTTTTTTCGTCTCTACATGGAACTAGGTCTAGAGCTAAAACTTAGTTGAGGCTTAGACTGCAGTTGTTTGTTAGCTATGGCTGAAGATCAAGAGATGCGCTTGTAGTTAGAGCTGTTAAACTATATTAGCCTATGTTACTTATATATATATATATATACTTTATTTTTACATGTTGCTGAACTATAATTAGAATGCTATTCAGTATTCATCATATGCAAATGATCATTAAATAAGTGCACATTTCTACGTCGTATTTACGGACTATTCATCTGTTAGCTCTTGTTATTGTTTACTAATCTGTTATTGGAATGCCAGGGGCCAGGGCAAACGAGCCAAAGCCAAGGTTTAAAAGACAACCCTGACAGCCACCACGTCAGAATAGAACAACAAGAACTGGTTCTATTTCCCTCGCCTCTTCCTGCTTTTCACACAACACACCTAATAGGCTTCTAAGTGCTTATCGCTATGCTATGAAAGATTTAGACGTCATGTCAGTACGGTGGAAACTCTCTATCCTGTTCACATTTGGTTTTAATATTTCTCATAGTAAAGTATTTGGTGCTGGATAGGACCGTGATGCGCTGGATATGGCCCCGCGGGCCGTAATTTGGGAATCACTCTCTTAGAGTATTTTGACTTTGTCATAGTATTAATTAATTGATTTTTTTTATTGTTGTGACAAAAAGGGGGGTGGGGGGTTGACCTGAAATAAATTCCGCTAAGACTTGATTTAAATAAAATACACGAGAGAAGATTGCTGGGGGGGGGGGGGGACTATAGAAATACAACTGCTCACAATACACTGCACTAATAAGTCAGAAAGAAATATTCCAATGGGAAAGAGGATGTGCTCTAGCCGTCAATGTTTACGCCAATCGGTCCAGTGGGCCCATAACAGTTGCTTAGCTGCCTGTGTGAAACGTACACATGTAGCATGTGAACACGTTCCGACACAGGTGCACATTTCCACCCACATGAAACAACCACAGCAATGGTGTTTTGTTTTTTTTGGGGGAAAAAAGGGGGGGGGCGCTGGTAGAACCGTGGGAACACTGTGACATTTAGATCTACAAAAATATCGGCCTGCCCCCTCCCACCAGCTTTCCATGTCGCATCACTTGGTCTCTTGACAAGTAAATTGCGACACCGTTTGGACTTGTTTCTGGTTTTGTTATCTACATCTAAGTACTTATGTTGGTGTAAGGCTAACACTATCAGTGATTGTGGCTGATTTAGATGAGTCATTTTTTCCCCTTTCTTTTTCCTCTTCATTGTCTTGCTCAGTAACTTTAATTTTGAATTATCATCCCTTATTGTTGTTGACGTGAAATGGCTTTTAAACAGTCCCCTAATGAACAGAGTAGTTGTAAATTATTTTGTGTTGTCAATTTTTTTTTTTTTATTGTAATGAGTCTTTCACTCTTTTTTTTTCTACTGGTGACATTGAAATATGAAAAAAGCAAAAAGAATACCTTCTTTACTAATGAAAATTGGCATTTTAGAAAGTGTTGTATAGGGTAGGCCTAATATTTTCAAGCTATATTACCTTTTTTTGTGTGTGTTGTTTTTAAAACAGAGTAAATAAACACATTTGCAACATGTTTTTATTTTTAATGAAAATTCTATCTATATGTATTGAAAAGTTATTTCACTGTTGTCTCAAGATCAGTTTATGGTCCACCAAAAACTTATGTCAAGCTAACACAGCAGCTAGTGCACATCGCATTTTCAAAAACTTAACTGCCAATCTTGAGAATGATTTTAGGTATTCTGATAGAGTCTAGATACATGAAGTTGATAGGTATCTAGATTATATAAATCATGTAGTTAAAAGGCTCAATTGGGTTGGGATCTCAGTTGAAGCACATGAAGTTCTTTCTTCTTCTTCTTCATTCTCATTGTTATGTCGGAGTGTTCAGATGAGTAGACCAATACATGAGATGAACTGCGCAGTGGTTTCCAAATCAGGGAGCTCTCCATATAGTTTCCTTTCTATTGGGGTGATTTGGGGCCAATGTCTTATACGGGCCTCTTGGTATAGAGAGCAGTTTTGGAGGACGTGGTCTGCATTCTCTGGTGATACTCCACATGGGCAGATTTCACTGGTTCCAATTTTGAGCTTCCGGTACATGTGTTGTCGCATTCTGTTGTGTCCAGTTCTGAGTCGAAAGATTAGACGTAGGTCTTGTTGGGATAGCTTATAGTAAGCGTCATCTTTCTTGTGATTTGGATGAGAACTCGTCCATTTCTCATTTATTTTATTTACGATTAATTCTTTCAATAAATAGTGTGTTTTTTTTAAATATATTATATACAAAAACTATTTTATCCTATATTCATTTATATTATTCATTGTGTTTTAAGTGTGTTATAATTTTATGGACAAGTTCCGGTGTCTTCTTTCTCAAAACTGCATTGCATTCCAATGAGGAACCATTAAAGCCTTCTTTGCGGATTTTCAATGAAAGCTTAGTCTTTTGTTACTCTTATGTTTCAAAATGAAATTATTGAAATGCATAATTTCCAATTTAAATGTAATGTGAATAAGACAGTCCATGATTCACTCTGTCTATGGGTTGTGTACAAAATAGGATTTCACTACTATCATCTTCATTGATTGCACTATGTTTTCAAATGTTAACTACATCCACTTATATCTTATGGTCTTCTGAAAGCATGTAATTTTTTTTTTAAATAAGCATGCGTAATATATGTAAACCCCTCCTCCCTTACCTCATAAATAAAGGGCATTTAAGCGAACAGAACAGGTTTTCTTTTACGGTGACTAGAACAAGAATTATTCTTGTTGTTAATGTCATTTTTATTTATGCCTTTAACATGCTCTTGGCATTCTGGTCCTGTCGCTTTAGTGGATATTGTTTCACATGTGGAAGGGGTAGACGTTATTGCCATTAGGTACCAAAGAAAACAACCTCAGCTCAAGTTAAATTTTGAATTTAAAAATTTCTGCCACTTAGCTTTACATGCCATTATAAATCACTCCCCCCTGCCACAGTTATCCCAGTATTACATAAAACTTTGTTTACAGTAAGCCAGATGCGTTTGAGAGTCATGTTATAGTATTAATCTCCCTGCAATCAAAATAAGTCTTAGGAACTCTTTCATGCATTCTCATGATTTTAGATGCATTTGTTTTTTGAGCATGAAATTGTTTGAAATTATAGTTGTAGTTTTTCAATATTGTCAACATTTTGTGTGTGTGTGTGTGTTGCAGTTTTATCTAATCAAACATACCTTATCTCTTAACGGACTATACATACTTTGCAAGAAAAGCCCTATAATTTTAGATGAAAGGGATGTAGTTGTGTTTTGGTTTTTTTTTTTTTTTTTCAATTTAGCATTAAGCTAAAAGTGGTTATGGGTGGTGAAGAAGCATAGTATTTCTTAAATAAACATGCATAGCCTCGTCTGTAAATTCCAATACTTTTAAACATCAAAGACTTCTTTTTGTAATTTTAATATGCATTCCCTATTCTCATGTATATAGAATTAATAAATAATATAAATAATGAAACATTTCTTTATGTGATCTCTAGATCTATTGAAGCGCTGTCCTCCTAACTTACACAAAATATATTTGAGGGCAGCAGAATGGGAAATATGTTATGAATTCCACCTAGAAGAGAGAACATGGCCACATGCCAACAATGTGTGTCGAAGAAATGGTGGCCACCTTGTTACTATAAGAGAGGAACGGATCCAAGTGAATATATATATTTTTTTATTTTTTTTTAAATTAAAAGCAAAATTTTAAAATATTCTACCAGTATTGTAACAAAATTGTTTATAGGCAAGCTTCTTTTTCTATCAAAATTATATATTTGAGTTCCAAAATTTGCCTACAAGAACACACCACTTTTAAAGTTTATTGGATTATTAGGGTACTATAAGTGTTCTGTTAAACAGTGTCCTTTATGAGAGAAAAATATTTATTTTTATAAAATCTGGAATTTTTATTGAGGCCTAGTAGTCTCTTTCAGTCTTGTTAAAAACTTTTTTTAAATATAATTTTCTTAAGCATCTCCTCCCATGACTTGAACTTTTCTTTCCTAAACTCAGGCATATAACACTATTTCCACTACTTGGATATTTGTTTTGGGGATTAAATATTTGTTATTATAAATTCTCTTTAGCTTGGTAAGTGCTGTGAAATTTCAGCATTATATATCTAAAGTTATTTATTTTCAAAGTTTACAGAATTATATACTTTGTATATTTATTTATTCAAGTAAAAAAAAAAAAAGCTACATTAGAACAAATTGATAATAACTTTCTCTGTAAATAAGATATTTTATTTGTTTAAAAAATAATTAACATATAGCATTGTTCCATTCACTTTTTTTTTTTACTCTTTGTGCTGAAAGAGTTTTCTGTTCAGAGCTCTGGTAGTCTTTCGATGGCAGAAAAATGGAGTATGGATTGGTGCCACAGACAAAGAGAAAGAAATGGATTGGAAATGGATAACAGGTATGTTATGGACTTTATTTTATAACATTAGCCCTGCATTCCATCCAACACTTTATATAATTATACATTTACTTGTAATTCTCAACAAAATAAATTCTAGAATTATTCTTGTAATTAAAATAATAATTAAAGAAACACATTAAAAACAGGATTATAGAGAGAGTTTGTCTCATCACACAAACTCAGAGGTGATCCCCACTATATCCGCCATTGGACAAGGACATTTCTAGCAATAAATTTCAAAGAATCATTTGGCGTTGTGTTTGACAAATCAGATATTATTATGTCTCATGTTTACATTCTCAGAAGAAGAGCAAGAAAATGAGTATGGGACCCATTGTTCCACAGGTCTTGTATATATATATATATATTTCTATATTTCGATTTTTTATTTCACCTGCTTTATCAATTATTTTATTTGTTTTGACAGGTCAGCGTGTAAGAGATGGTTATAGCAATTGGGCAAGAGGTCAACCAAACTGTGGGTTTTTTTGTATGGAAGATTGTGCTCTGATGAAATGGAAGGAAAGTGGAAAATGGGTAGACTATCACTGCACTCTTTTAGAAGAGTATTCATTTATTTGTGAATACGGTAAGAAGCTATTTCATATATACAGTAATACTTATTTCTTTGTTGTCATATTTTCATCAAGAATTTTACAAATAACATATCTTAAATTGAGGATGACAAGTTTCTTATGAAAAAAGATTCAGTTAAAAGTACATATTATTATTGGTGCCTAAATTTGTTGCCATAGAAATAGGAAAGATATTAATTATTTATGTTTATTCATGGTTGGTATGTAAAGTTCATCAGTTTATGTGGCCAGTAGTTTATTAGCTTTGTGTGTCAAACCATATTATCAATGAATAATTTTACTATCCTCCAGCTGGGTTTAAACCTTGTAGAGGACTATTTTTGATATTGCCAGGATTTTTAAAAAATTGCATTTCCTTTTACTTTAGAAATATAACCTCTTTTTTATATTACTATTCTTATTCAGTAACCATTTTTTATGTATTGTTTGAAAAAGTTGTAACTTTGTGAAAAATGGCTTGCATAATACATTTTTAACACACAAAAAATAAAAATCAAACCACAAAATATGATGATATTGCATTCTCAACATCTTTTCTATTTTTTGAGATCTAAACATGACAGATGGACATACTATTACAGAGGCCACCAAAAACAAAAAAAAAAAAAAACTTTTTTTAAAAACTGTTATCACTTTAAAAGTATTCCGGGTCAAAATATTTTTTTTCTCAGCCTTCTTTCAACCAGCCATTAAAACACTTATCAAAATATTCAAATGAAATGTTTTATTTTCAGCAATGCTTCCAAAACCAACTGCCACTACAACAACTACCAGCACTACAACAACATTGCCATCCACCACTACTGAGACAACCAGCACAGACACCACCACTACTGAGACAACTAGCACAGACACCGCCACTGTCACAGAAACTAGCACATTAGCTATGGAGGTATCCAGCGCTCTTTCAGCCAACATGAAAGGAGAATATAGAATACATGTTGAAGATATGGACAACAGCTCCTCAGTTTTTCTGAGTTAGTTTTTCTCAAATGTTTACATGTTTACATAAGTCTTTGCTCACCAAACTATGATGTTAAATTATCTGAGTCATGTCCCTAACCCAATTAATACTTAGGCCCATACTCATGCAGTATTTCTAGCTATAAACCGCATGGTCTGAAAGGGGATCTTTACTTTTTTTTTTTTTACTTTATTCCTAGAAATACAAAGCTAAGGAAGATAACTGCAAATCACAAATATAGGGATATTACAAAATATATATATAAAACCTTAAACAACATCTAATTATAACAAAAATACTTTAAAAAAAAAAGATAAATGGATGACCTTAATAACCATATGTAATTTCATTAACTTTTACACAAATAAAATAATAAAAACAACACATAAAGAGAACAATTTATTCAAGTGCCTGATTTTATTCAAAGCTTGTTCCCTCTAACATTTATCCAAGACTATTAGTAGGAACCCTATAAGTCTATACAACATATATTCAATATAAAAATATGTAGATATCTTAAGCAACTTCTGGCTTGCACTTGGTGTCCTTGAGGCATATCTTCTAATCTCATTTACCATTAGTTCTGTCATGGCAAAATAAAAGTAGTCTAGCCGCTTTCCTCGACAATATTATGTACAGCCCCAACTAAATTTATATTTTCTATTTTCACTATATTTTCTATGCGCGTTCAAAGTTGGGTGATTTTTTTTTTTGTGTAGGACCTTTTCTGCAAAGACTTTTCAATTTTTTAAACTCCCTAATGAAGATGAAATTGATATAGACAGTGATCATGAGAATCTAGCACTAGATCTTGTCTTAGATCTAGTCTGCTTATGAGAGGGATAATGAAGTAAACACTGGATCTAAATCTACACCTTGTGTCATGGAATCTATACTGCATAGATTGATATTTATCTTATCTTATCTTATATAATACAGACGTTACTTCAAAAAAGAAGATGATTACGTCCTACGCGTCATGCATTTAGTCATGCATATTAACCAATGACTTAAATTCTGCCAAGTCACTGGTTTTTCTGGCTAGCTCAGGCAACCCATTCCATGCTCTAATAGCACTAGGGAAGAAGGAGTATTTGTACAAATTTGTCCTAGCATATGGGACGAGGAATGTGCCTTTATTTTTGTGTCTTTCAGAGTATTTTATTAAATTTTGTTTTTGTATTTGAAGATTATGGTTCAGTGTTTTATGTATAATTGCTACTTTACTTTTGAGTCTTCTGTCCTGAAGGCTTTCTAAATTTAGTGATTTTACTAATGGTGTTACCCTAGTCAAATGTGAATATTCGTTTGTTATGAATCTCACTGCTCTATTTTGTGTTTGTTCCAGTTTCTTATGTTTTCTTGAGTTGAGGGGTCCCACACGGTGGATGCATATTCTATTATTGGCCTAACCAAGGTTAAATAACATTTTAGTTTTATGTTCTTATTTGATTTATAGAAATTTCTTTTAATAAACCCTAATGCTTTGTTGGATTTTTTTATAGTTTCATCAATATGTGGATTCCATGACAGTTTTTCATTTATTATAACACCTAGGTATTTTGAGTTTTTAGTCTGTGTTACTGGTTTGCCATGAATAAGATAAGTGGAATTAATTTGTTTAATTTTTTTTGTTACTCTTAACAACTGACATTTTTCTGGGTGGAAAGACATGCTCCAATTTGATTCCCATTTCTGTAATTCATCTAATTCTCTTTGTAAAATATCTGTGTCTTGTTTTGTTTTTATTGTTCTATATATTATGCAATCGTCTGCAAATAATCTGACTTTTGTTCCTGAACTAATGCAATTTGGTAAATCATTTATGTAAATTAAAAATAGTAGTGGACCCAAGACTGTTCCTTGAGGTACACCTGAGTTTACTGTTATTGGTGTTGATTTAGAGCCATTTATTATTACAGTTTGTTCTCTCCCTATCAGAAAATCTTTAATCCACTGATGCAGTGGACCGTTAATGCCGAAATATTTTAATTTTTTAAGCAAACTATGGTGGTGAACTTTGTCAAAAGCCTTGGAAAAATCTAGTAAGATAGCATCTATTTGTTCACTATTATCTAAACCTTTTGAGAAATCATCAATTAGTCCTATTAGTTGTGTTTCACATGATCTATATTTCCTAAAGCCATGTTGGTATGGGGTGAGGACATTATGTTTGTCTAAGTGGTTTATGATGTTGCTACATATTATGTGTTCTAGTATTTTACATGTGATGCTGGTAAGTGATACTGGTCTGTAGTTTCCTGGATCAGATTTTTCTCCTTTTTTAAATAGGGGGGTGACATTAGCTTCTTTCCAGTCCTTTGGTACTCTGCCCTGGTTAAGTGATGCCTGAAAGAGTATTTTGAACACTGGGGCTAGCTCATTGCTTAGTTCTTTGAGTAATCTAGCTGGAATACCATCAGGTCCAGACGCTTTATTTGGTTTGGTGTTGGCTAATAGTTTTTTAATTCCATTTTCTTGTACTACTAAATCTTCTATGTTGTCTACTTGGTTCAAATTAAGAAATATGTCTTTGTCTCCTGGGGCTGAGAATGCTGATGCAAAGTATTTGTTTAGGATGTTTGCTTTAGTTTCATTATCATTATGTATTATGTTATGTTCATCTTTTAATGGCGCTATGCCTGTTGTTTCCATTTTCTTAGACTTAATGTATGACCATAGGTTTTTGTTGTTATCTTTAGATATTACATTGTTTATGTATTCACTCTGCACTCTTTTGACCAGTTTTGTTGACCAAATAGAAATTTTTGATGAGATAAATCTAGTTGTCTATAGTATTACACCCAAGCTTTAATCTATTTGTTGTTAAGTGTTCCTTTATGCGATTTGCTTTCTAAATCTTTTTTTTTTGTTTTATCTTAGGTTTTATATCAACCTGAATGTCTAAATTTATATATTTATTTTATTTAGTATAATATATAAGTGGAATCCGTCAGAAAACATGAATTTTTTAATATTATTTTTATGACCTGAAATTAGAGGCTTATGATTTCACCAGTATTTTTATATCTTAAAAGCAAAAGGATTATGAATTGAGAAAAGCAACAAATTAACATCAAACTTAAGGAAAATATATTTAAGAAAACCTATGACAAGGTGATCTCATTTGGAAAAACACAAGTACATGGCATAGTAAAACTGGAATCATGTGGATTGCAATGTGCAAGATATACTTGACTGGGATAATGTTTATAAAAAATTGTTTGAATTTATTTTGTAGCCACTTCACTCTCACTTCGGAAAAATCACTAATTTTTCTTTGTTTCCTTGCAGGTTTCAATGGTGCTCATAGCCATCAGCTGGAGGAGAACTCTGTCAGTGATAACAAAGGTATATTGGATAACACACTGTAAAAAAAAGTGTTATAAATGTATAGCTAGTCTCAAGTGTTGTTGTGAGTGATCCTAGCCTCATACACTTTTAAAAAGAAAATCTTCTTCAGTCTCAATTGCTACCTGGTCGTGTTGTACGCATTCTGGGCAGTTGTCTTGAAATTCCTAGGTTCAAACCCCACCTGCGCCATCCTCCATGTACTGTGGAAGGTTTGAGCTAGGATGTATTAATCTTCAATTTTGAAGAAACTCCTAAAATGTAAAACAAAGGCATTTGGTGGTTATGCTGTCCAATGACATTGTAACAATTTGTACCTTGGCTTTGAAAAATAATTTTATTTCATTCGCTATGTTTATTTGGTCACTGAAAACAAAAATCTCACTATATTTGTGAAACAAAGGTTGTTGTTATTTTAATTCATGAATTAAATCTTATGGGCCTTTGGATTACAATCTAAAAGTTATTTTATTGTGTACCCAGTCGTAAAAATAGGTCAGGGAAGGGGTGAGACCTAGAGGTCCTGATAGAGAGAGAAAGGCAGATTATGTCAAAAGGAATTTTAAGCTGTAAGGGACCCTGTAATAGTTGAATAAACGAATCTATGTTCAAAGATTGTGAAGTCTGGTCATCTTACTTATTTGATTATTTGTAGTGGTTATAAATTTTGAATAGCATCACTCAAACTATACTTGATTTCTGCAGGTTTGCTGATAGCCCTTATAATATCAGTCCTTGCTGGAATTGTAATATGTCTCGCCATAATTGTACTCATCAAACGCAGGTAAGTGACGAGATTTATGATAGCCTATGTTTGTGTAGGTTAGTGTTATCTGCTGTTATAGGTTTATTTTAATTGGGAATTTGACAATACTATAAATAGACTATGTTAGACGGAAATATAGAAATTATGGGATATTAACTGTATAGGATGATGGGATTAATTTTAGCCAGTGCTCGATTTAGGGAAAAACCAGTGCCGGGGATGAAAATTTTTTCTGCAGAGCCAGGGATAAATACCATCCCCGGCGGGGATGGTAAAAGTTAAAGCAGAGCCGGGGATGGAGCCTCACAGTGCCTGGGATATCCCGGTTTCGCAACAATCTGAGCCCATCTTCTAATCCTGCTACTCCCACTACTACTATTATTATTACTAACACTTCAACTACTAGTGCTACTACAATATAACATGACACAACATGCGAAAACAAATTATTTACAATACAACACTTAAAAACAAATGATATACAACAGGTTCTAATGTTGAAATTTATTTTTATTTTAATTTGTTTGTTTCATTTTTTCAAATATCTTGGTTGAATTTACAGTTTTTAATAAAAACTAGCTTGTTGTTGAGATGGAATTTACTTTTAAATGGAAAGTGTGTTGTTTTCATTTTTAAGCTAATAGATGTTGTTGTTGATGTTGATGCAGTAGATGATGTTGTTGTTGATGCAGTAGTTGATGTTGTAGATGAAATTGTTGTAGATGTTGTTGTTGGGTTTGTTCATGTTATTGATGATGATGTTGTTGTTGATGACGTTGTTATTGTTTTTGTTGTTGATGTTGTTGTATATATGGTTGAATTTACAGTTTTTAGTAGCTTGTGTTGTTGTTGGTGGTACTGCAGAAGATGATGTTGGTGTTGCTGCAGAAGATGATGTTGTTGTTGATGCGGTAGTTGATGTTGTAGATAAAATTGTTGTTGATGTAGTTGTTGCTGATGGCGTTTGTTGTTCATGTTATTGATGATGTTGTTGTTGATGACGTTGTTTATGTTATTGTCGTTGTTGTTGTATATTTGAAATTGGTCTAATCAATTCTAAACAATTTTTCGCTAAAAATCCAATCTATTTAAACAAATTATGGGGCTGTTCCATAACTACTTCTTTTGTTGGTTTGTCAGAAGGTAGGTTGCTAGCAGAATGCCTTCCCTCTTTCAACCACTTTGTGGCATCAAAATGTTGAAGTGGCGGACCATTAATTTTAATAAAAAGCAAGTGATTGATAGTTTCAACATCTAATGAATTCCGAAGAGATGTGTGAGTTAAATTCATCGCACTGAATCCTCGCTCACAATCAGCAGTAGATATTGGCAGAACATCTAATCTCTTGTACAATTCATTAAGTTCTGCATCAGCATCATGACCATCTTTTGTCATGCGAAATTGGTGCACTATTGCTGAAGTATGACGTGCTTCAATTTTCAAAAATTTTTGAAGTTCCATAATTTCACGATCTCCATACAACATTAACTGTTCTGTGTTTTTTTGGCCAATTAGCCTTACATAAAACTTCAGCATGTTTCAACACAAGTGTGCTGTTGTCAAAACGGGAGGAGATGTTGTCAACCAAACTTTGAAAAAACTTTTTCTTAAAATTGTGAAACTTTGTTTGTTCCGCTTCCGTTGGTAGCATAAGCTTGATTTCTTTGAAAGTACCTGTGCAAGAAAATTCCTTTAAAAAATCCTGACCACTGACACCATCATATTCTTTGAAGGCTGACAATGTTTTTATAGCATTTGAAATCTCAGCATTTACTGTTCTAACTGAGGATGAATTGTTTTGTAAAAATAGTGATAAACTTTTAACAACTTCAAGGGCTTCTATGATTATTGTTAGTTCGTAAACAAAAATCCATTTCTTCAGTTTTTGACTTATTCCACTGCATTTAGTTCTATCTCGAACATTTCTGCTCATATCCAAACTGAGTGTTTCAAAATGTTTCACTAAAGCTGGATAGTTTTGCCAGATTGCTTGAACACTACGCAAAGAGGATGCCACCCAACGAATATCAAATGTACGACCAATTTTTAGTAACTCTGTGTGTACTTCTTTTGCCACAAATCTAATTGATTTCTATTCTTTGGTGATCGTGAAAAATGAGAATATAATGATTCAGCAAATATCTGAAAGTGTGAGAGTTCTGTTAATGTTTTCAATACATCGTGAATAGCTGAATAGCTAATTCCAATTAATTAGCTAATTATATTAATTAATAACAATATCAATCAATATATATTCAACTGCTTATGAATTTTGATTTTAATTTCAAATCAAACTTATTAAAGCCAAAATAAATAAACTTATAATATTTTATTGGTTTATTTTATTTATAAATTATTAATAATTAATGACTTACTACAAGACGTTTTCTGAAGAAGTTGAAGATCATCACTGTGAGATTTCACTCTTTGGATTATAGTATTTTTCGTAAAAGACAATTTTTGTTGGGTTAATGTTTTAAATTTTTTACAAGACGGCTCTTTAGACATTTCAATTAAAGCAAAATTTAAAAATGTTTATTTTAAATAGGCTATAATTCTGATAAACCGCGCTTTGTGACAAACGAAAAGTGAACTTAAAATTGAAACCAAAGAATATAAGAAAACGAAACACTTAGAATTATTTTTACTTACGTTTATTTCGATTAATTCGGTAGATGGACGTACCAAATTTTTACATTTAACTAAAAATTTCGTGATTGCACTTATTCGACTTAAAAAACCAGTGCCGGGGATGAAAAATTTTTTCTGCAGAGCCGGGGATAAATACCATCCCCGGCGGGGATGGTAAAAGTTAAAGCAGAGCCGGGGATGGAGCCTCACAGTGCCGGGGATATCCCCGGCGGTAAATCAAGCACTGGTTTTAACGGTTACAGACATTAGTAGAAAAGGATCGACTCACTCCTCTTAGTGACGAGACATCATCTTTAGTAACTGTCGACATTTGGACTGTGCCCCTTCATTTTTGGATTAAAGATTGGCAATGTTATAACTCTGTCATTCGCACCGCCATCTTAGCTAGAAGGTGCGCACTGTGATAAACTAGACTGGGAAGGATGTCAACATTAGAAGAGGAGAAGGATTTCCGCCCAAGTAAAGAGCCAATATGGAGATGCTGTACTCAAGGCAGATGCCCTTTGTGTTTGTCATGTCTCTATGTAAATAAACGTCTATGTCCTCGTTGAATTGCCTCACTTAAGTTATTACAAACACCAATTGTGATAACTTAAGTGAGGCAACTCAACGAGACATAGACGTTTAGTCACACGACATCACAGGTACACAAAACAACATCTATCTTAGGCACAATCTCTCCATATTGGCTCTTTACTTAGGCGGAAATTGTTCTCCTCTTCTAATGTTGACATCCTTTCCAGTCTAGTTTATCACAGTGCACACCTTCTAGCTTAGATGGCGGTGCGAATGGCAGAGTTATAAAGTGATAAAATTGTGGCGCAAGCAAAAGGAGGAATAAACTCGTTAGGGAAGGAGCAGTTACCTGGTCAGGACTGTGGCTGCACAAACAGTGGTGATGGAGGCACTGGGGATTGGAGTGCCGTCTGTGACTGTGTTGTGGGCAAGTCTGGCGGGATGACTTTCAGGGCAAGAAACGTGACAGCGATTGCTGCGACGACCTCAATGGGATATACAGAAATGGAAGAAATGAAACAAATAAAGAAACTAGAGAAGTCTGTTATGTGCCTGAAACTTTTGTTCCTGGTATACCTGCAACGAGCTGGACAGATCAAGACAACGTTGGATCTGCGTCCAAGCTGGCTGCTATGGACCTTAAAGACCTCTGTTTTTCTGTCAGTACCTTTGATGAGAACTCAAACCATGAAAGCCTCAAGACCGTTTCTGATTCCTTGCCTTGGATGTCGTCGGGTGAAATTGCGAATGCGGGCCCCAACAATGGCCGAGGCAGAAACAACAATTTGACTTTGGCAGCGGCATAAGAGAGAACTCCATACTTAGCAACTGCATCCAGGCGATTGACATGAACTGTATATGCGGCGTCCTGCTGGGATAGTGCCCATGCCAAGAAACCCATCTACAAGGTCTGAACTTAACAGACATTTGTACTTCTGCCTACATCAGTGAGAGTGACTTGAACGAAGGTGAATTAATTCTTGCAGAACTTGATGCAGTGATGGATGAACATTTGCTTATGGAACATTACAAGGGTGCTTCATGGGCATACCTTACAGATGAGGCTGAGAAAGACTACGTGTTTGAAACCATGGCTACCTGTGGGCCTGCAACTGTGTCACGAGACGTCTATGGAAAACGTCCGCTGACTTGACATCTTAAAACAGCAGCCCTGGAAACTACAGTGATCGCCACAACCTCCATTTGTGTTAAGTGGCTGGCATCAGAGACTATCGTCATGAAGTCAAAGCAGCGACCACGACATCGTCTCAAGCGTAGACTGGCCAACTGGAAGAAGAGGAAGCGACGGAATACTGTGCAGAGGCCTCGTGGGCAACAGGCTCCCTGCCGTCTGTGGCTCCCAAGAGTTTAAGTCTAATTTTCATGGATGACTAGATAAACACAAGGATATGCATAGGACCTAACAATCTTATCTTTGTAAGGAATGTCTATAATTTATAGAAACATAAAAATAATATCTTTAGTTATAATCAAACATTTCAATTTTAAATCAGTCGCCTTTTCACAATACATTCATTCATTTTTTTTTAAAGCACAAGCAACATAAAATAATAAATTTAAGATTTTTTAGTTTTATTTGGAATTGCTTTGTTTTCATTTTGTTGGGTGATTTTGGCCTTAAAAATCTTAAAAATATGATTTATTTGATTATCACTTCTTTTTCCCTTTAAGGCAAAAGAAAAAGCAGACAGAAGCAGATGATGGTATAAGTTATGCTAATCCATATTATGGTGAGGCTAAACAGCCTCTAACAGCAGAAGCCAGTGCCAGTGGCATAACTAATACAGCCATTGCTAAAGAGGAGGAGGTCAAAAGCTTTGTTGAAGAGCAGTCTGATGATGAACCTGCAATAACTCTACCAAGAAGAGTGATGAACATCTATGACAAGCCACCAACACGTTCCGTCCCTCTGCGGAATAAGAGCAGACCTGAGAAAAGTAAAGAAGCAGATGCCAGCTTGGCTGAAAACTACTATGATGAAGTACAGAGTGCTGCTGGAAAAAGCCTCCCTAGCTATGATGTCCCTCGCTGTTTGAAGGAGACTGAGGATGCTGCATGTTTAGAGAACCAGTATTATAACTACACAGAAGAAAATATATACGAGTCACTGGAGAGCTTGCAAAGGAAATAAATTTTCCTTATTCCAATGAAAACTTATGAAGCAACGAAATATCTAATAATTTCATTCTTTGAGAAATTTGTAACAAAAATTGTTGCTTGGTTTTATTGGATTATGACTCTAATTAATAAAAGTACACAAAATACAAAACATATTTCCATACAAATAATTTTAAAAAATATTGTTTGATACCTTGACAAAACATTTAGTAAACTTTTTTTTTCTCTAATTTATGGAAATGAGCCTGTTTATTAATGAAACTTCTCCTTAAGCTTTTTTAACATTATTTTATTTTAAACATATTATTATACCATTGAAATAGAATACTTTTGTTCGAATATAAATTAGGTACATAAAAAGAAAATTCTAAACTCTTAGCAATGTTTTCTTTAAATTTAAACATGTACACTTTATTTTTACTTTACCATGTAACGTCTTGTAACCAATGAGTCTAAGAATCAAATCTTCAAACTATTTTGCAATAGTTTTACAAAAATTATTTTTGTAAAGTGATGTATGTGTTTCAAACATTGTTGTACATAAAACCCTAAGAGCATAATGAATTCTGTGCTGACACCATGCAATATTTTTACAATCTTTATTTATACTGGTGAGTTCAGTTTCTGCTATTTAAGTCTCATTTTTCATTCCTGCTTTCTGAGTTTCAGATGCTATCAATGATCTTCCAAACAGCATTTCTATATCATTCCGGCTCTACGTGTGATAATAACTTGTACTTAACACTTGTTGTTTACCACGAGTTTGCTTTGGTGTTAACCATGTACTTATACTCTTTCTCTCAACAAAAACAATATTGATCACTTGCCTGAATTCTTAGAAATTTGTTATTATTTGTACCAGTACTAGCATTCATATCATATTATTTTTAAAAAGTTAAAAAATATACTATAGTTTGATTTTAAATCTTTTCCTATATACATAATTATATGAGGGCTGGGTGTCGAAGGGCCTGGTCTGCTTCAACACATCTTTCTATTATAATCTCCCTTGAGCTTATCGTCTCATGTCTGAAGTTAGAGTAGATCTGCCTCTCTACATCATCAATCCATCATATTTGTGTTCTGCATTTGGGTTGCTTACCAGCAAACACACTGACAAAAGTTTGCACATCAGAGTATTTCTCATCACTTTTTGTTTCATATGAATAAAACTCTGTTTTGAAGTATAGAGCTCGTTCAACACAGATCACTTTTCAAACTGCTGTTATAGTGCAGCATTTTTGGTCAACATTTGATTTTATGAAGTATCACTTGTATAATTCATAACTAGATAAAATATTTTTCTTACGAATATACAATGGTAAAAATAATAATTTAGAATATATACATTTTAAAAATTTTTAATAGATGTTATATTTTTTATAATGTCTTTACAGGAGATGTTATAGGTGAAGTAGATTTAAACAAACTCATTTCTTTACCTTATAATTAAAAAACAACATTGGCTATTCTAAATGTACCATATTTTTAATTAATTGTACCAGTATTTGTTAATAATGTAAATATCCTTTATATGTGCATGTTAATTTTATTTTCTAGTTTGTAATTTGTTCTAAAACATTACACAAATCTTATTTGCTTAAATATGTAAGATCTTTTTGTTGACATTAAACAATGTCTTATCAAAGATCATCACAGTGTATGGAGTATCTAAATCAGATTCTTTGTAGACTTTTGTTCATTATGGCTTATTTTTTATGTAGACTATTTGTATTGAACAATTCTTATGTAATCTTATTTTCTAAATTGTATTACCCGGCTGTCATTTTAAGACTTCTCTTGCTTAATTTTTAGGTGTTTATATGGGAATTAATGCAATTTGACATCTATTTGTATATATCACTAAGAATGGGCATTACTACTACTAAATTTAGACCATTCCAAAACACTGAAATATTGTTATATATTTTTATTTTACTTTCAATTTCATTTCATACAATAATTTAAATTTTGGGTAAGTTGTGATAAAAAAAAAAAAAAAAAAAGGAAATCGGGTAATATAGCTTTTTTTACTTTTAAAAGGGATAAGATTACAATATGAGGTTATATTGTCTCCATTATTAAAATCTTAATTTATTTAAGTCTTCCGTTTTATTAAGCATGGGCAAATGTGAATATATTTGATATTCAAAATACTTTTTTGAAAATTACTTTTATGATTGATGTGGTTCTTATTTTACTTATAAAATATTTGTCAGGGAAGCAGATATATTCCTGATCTAGAAAAAAACAACATAATGCTGTTTAGCTAAAAAATACCTATAAATGGAAGTTCCATGAGTATCCTATGGGCCTGTATGTGAAAAAATTATATAGATTTATATTTTTGGTAGATGTGTGTTATTATTTTTTCTCTTTTTTTTTCAATCCATCAGATTATTCATTTTTTATACATCTGTTTTTCTATCTATATATTGTTTCTATATATTTAAAAATGGTATGTATAAAGCTTTTCAAAACTGCATGTGATCAGTATAGGGCGAGCCATATAACAATGTATAATAACAATATATATTTGTTTAGAAATCCTTTATTTATTTTAAACATATAATATTCAGTTAGTGAATGAACTGTCTAGTCTGCCAAATAGCCAACACTGCTAATTTTTACATCACATTATTCACTGCAACTTTTTTTTAAACACAGTTCACGATTTGAAATATAATAATGACTTAGTAGAAACATTTATACTCCAATTATTAATGAGGAACAGAATGTAACATAGGCTAATGTCAACTTTGCTGAAATTTTTATTCCAAAGACATGTAGAAATTATGTAATTCTGTAACTACATGGTGTGATCTGTTTCATGTGTTATAATAAACTACTGGAAAAAAAAACTACTGTTTTAATTTGTGTATAAACTGTAGTTAACACAATTCTTGGAAGGGGCGTCACTAGGGGGTGCTGGGCGCACCGACTGACACCCATCAGGGGGTGACACCCAAGTGGTAAAAATATACTTTTCCATAATGCAATTTTGAAATATCAATATGTCACAACCTTTCTTAATTTAATTTATATGATTTGTTATCTTCCTACAATGAGAAAAATAATGCGTTGTAGACTCTCCCTTGTCATGTGTTGATTTTAAACATCCTTCAGAGGCAGGCAAGTGGAATGAATTAAGCTTTCTCTCTTGCTTTGCATAGGTAGTCCATGACTCACTACCGTACAGTAGCTATAGGGTTAGGGTTAGGGCTAGGCATGCCTTGTAGACCTCCAGTTAGGTCACTGTAGTGAGTACTAGTAAGCTTCTGGTTTTCTCAAACTCTTGATCTGAGTCTAGCGAAGGCCGATGCAGCCTTCCATATACGGCATCCAGATTGTTATCGTCAATGAGGATAGTGGTGGTGGTGTAGCGGGTGGTCCCATAACGTTTTTTTTTTTCGCGCTAATGGTAAATGGTTAGGCAATATACTCTTTACAGGCTTGAGAAGCGGGGCATTAGTGACTGAAGTTCCTCTTGTGAGTTTGCCACTACCGCTGCATCGTCCTCGAATAGCATATCTCTTACGAGGGTGGTTCTGATTTTCGTTTTGGCCTTCAGTATGGCCATATTTTCAAAAGTTTGCCATCAAATCTGGAATGGACATAGATGCCTTATGTGGATTAGTCAAACTTGTGTCGAATTAGCAATGAAAAGAGTAGGTTGGGTCCTGCACATTCTTGTTTAACTCCGCTGTTTATGCTGAAACTTTCGGAGCAGGCGCCATTGAACTGCACAGTACCTGGTTAATTATATTTTGGTGGTAGGATTAGCAGCTTGGGTGGACAGCCTATTTCAATAACTATTTGTAAAATTTTAAAGAGGCCATCTCTGCTGACTATATCGAAGGGTTTAGTCTATCAATGGATACAATATATAGGCTACAGAGGCACCCTTTGTTCTCTGCACTTTTCCCGAAGTTGGCGGATGGAGAAAATCATGTCGTTTGTGAATCTTCCTAAGCAAAAGCCGCACTGATCTCGACATGTTTGCAAATAGACCCGATCAGCCAGTTTTTGTAGTCTGGAAAGTATCAGTCGATCAAAGACTTTGCCTACAATACTTTGGAGAGAAATTGTTGCTTCTGTCTCCTTTGCTCTTGTACAGGGTGACGATCTTAGTACCCCGCAGGTCCTGTGGCACAGCACCTCCTTGCCAACATTTGAAGAGCAGCTCGTGTAGAAGTCTGCTTAATAACACACAAACACATTCAGACTATATATCATTGGCAAAATGAACACCCCCCCCCCCGCAGGGGGGGGGGGACGGACTTTAGTGACTGATTTTTTGCTTTGATTTTGTTTATTTTAGGTGAGATTTTAATACTAAACCATCACTTGCCCCAGCGCAGCCAAGGGGGTTTTGAGTTTAAAACCCAACCAGGGGGGGGGGGGTTTGAATTTAAAACCCCCTACCAGGGGTTTTTGCAGTTAAATCCCTCTCTTCTAAAAACAAAATAAAAAAAAAAAAAGCAAACGACAATCCCCAAATTTCAAGAGCACAGTTAAGGAAGATTTTGATTTTATAACCCCCTATTCAAAAAAAAAAAAAGCAAATTACACACTCAAAATTCTATGCGCGTAGCCACAGGGTTTTGAGTTACCCCCCCCCTCTTCATATGGTTTGAAGCTAAAAAATACCTCTTCAATATAAAGAAAGGAAATCACGCACTCAAAATGTTATGAGCGTAGGTAAATGGGTTTCGACTCAGTTTTGAGTTTAAACCCCCATTCAGCGATATTTGAAGTTAAAAATACTTCTTCAATATGAAAAAAAAAAGTAAATTATGAACTTAAAATGTTATTAGCGTAGATAAACGGGTTTTGACTCAGTTTTGAGTTTAAACCCCTTTCAGCGGGGTTTGAAGGTTAAAAAATAAAAGGAAATTATACACTCAAATTCTATGAGTGTAATCAAAGGGGTTTTGAATTTAAACTCCCCTCCAGTGGAGTTTGAAGCTAAAAAAATGCTATGAGAGTTGCCAAAAGGGGTTTTGAGTTTAAACCCCAATTTCAGCGGAGTTTCATGCTAAAAAAAATAAATAAAAAAAAGCAAATTACACACTAAAATTATTTGAGCGTAGCCAAGTCAATTGGGGGTTTTGAGTTTAAACCCCTCTCCTACAGATGGTTTGAGTTTAAAATCCCCCTACAGAGAGTTTTGAGGTGGGAAAACCTCCATCTTCAATATTATTCTAAACCAAACTACAGTTACCAAATTCTATGACCGTAGCTAAATGGGGTTTTGAATTTACAAAATGTATTGTAAAAAAATCTAGATATTGTTTAGTTTAAAATCCACAACAGATGATTTTGACGATAAAACTTTCCTTTTCGATATAAAATCTAAAGCAAACTTACAGTCACCTAATTCATAATTCCAAGAGCGTATTCAAGAGAGATTACACATTTATACCAGTGGCGGGGCTCCATTAATAAAGTGCATTGAATATTCATCTGCCGAAATTTAAAAAAGACTAAATGTGGCTCAACAAAGATGACTAAGACAGATTTTAGGAGTCAGTTATAGAGATTGGGTCTAAATCAAGGAAACCCTATGCCGAATTGGGAGTCGACACCTTAGTAAGGTTGTGACAGAGCGTCGCATGAGGTTTGCGGAACATGTTTTTCGACAAAATGAATTACGCATACTAAGGCTTGCGATGACATCCTAGTACAACTAGGCGCCAGTAAGGCAGTAAGAATGGATTTTAGGTTTTTGAAATAAAACATTTTAATAGCAGGAAAGTTTACTGTAGATACCTCAGAATATTCATTTTTTTAGGCTCCAAGGGCTCCCCAAAACTCTTATTGGCAATGGCGGGGTGTCTACAATTTTTCCACTAACTCCAGGAAGAAACATTCTAGAGCACAATAAACGTCTCCCGAAAGAATGAAGGGTCAGAATGTAATAAAAATCATGTACACACACACATATACATACTTTTTTTTTTCGCGGGGGGGGGGGGGGGGAGGGCGGAGAAAAAAAAATCCCCCGCCCCCCGAAAAAAAAATCCTGGCTACGCCGATGTTATATATATATATAGTCTAGTGATGTTGTTATTAGTAATGTCAGTACTGATAGACAGCCAGCTGCCACTTTTGTAACATTCGTATGACTGAACCTCATCATTTGCAGTCCTCTTTACAATACTACATACGACTGACAGACTCATACGTGAATGCCTAGAATCTAGAGGGTAGATTTTTTACCGTTACCGATAAATCTTGGGTATCATTAGATATATATGAATCTAGATCTACATCTGATCTAGTAATCTAGTCAAGTCTAGACCCTAGCCCAAGTCTAGTCAGTCTAGTAAAATACTAATAGTAACTCTTTACTCTAGTTAAGTCTGACTGTTACAATTACTGTATTATACTTATACTGTTACTGTATACTCAATACTGTACCATGTATCAAATCAATTTTTATCAATAGATCTATTTTTTTTATAGATCTATTTATTACTAGTATTTACACTCATACACTTCATACAGTATTACTATTCTAGATCTATTAATAGTGTTAATACAGTGAGCTAAAACATGTTAAGAAGAGAAAGAAAATAAAACAAATAGAATTAATAGGAATATATGCTATATTGGTTGAAGTATTAAAAAAGGGGGGGGTATACATTATTATTCTTAAATTAGAATGACAGTAATAACACGAAAAAGCGTAAATCTAGGTACCGATTTTTTATGCTATAAAAATTGAATTTAAATAGATATGATGGGATTATTGTATAGATAAATACAGTACATTTTAAATGTTTTGATAAAGATTTAAGGTGCTGACAACTTGTAATATTTTTTAACAAAGTTGAAATAATTGTTGTGTGTTATGAGGCTTGTTGCATAGTATCTAGAACACGCTATAAACAGCTTATGTCCTTATCTTATCTTATCTTATATAATACAGACGTTACTTCAAAAAAGAAGATGATTACGTCCTACGCGTCATGCATTTAGTCATGCATATTAACCAATGACTTAAATTCTGCCAAGTCACTGGTTTTTCTGGCTAGCTCAGGCAATCCATTCCATGCTCTAATAGCACTAGGGAAGAAGGAGTATTTGTAGAAAAGAATGTCATAAATATTTATTAACTTTGATAGATATATACCAGGTACAATGACTGTGTAATCTAGCCTCTAGACTAGAGTCACTGAAGCTGAAATGGGTGAAACTGCGGGAGCGGGCCGGGGGGGGGGGGGGAGAAGATGGGGCTGAAACTGCGGGAGCGGGCTGGGAGGGGCTAAGAGGTGGGTGACTGTGTACGGGCCCAGGCTCTCAGATTCATTTGCGGCACCTATAGAATGAGCTCAACTTCCGCTGCAGAAATCATGTCCAACGTGGCTCCTCTCAGCCTGAGGAGAGAGCGCGCCGTGCTAACGGCCCTGGAACGCTACCAAAGGGGCGAACCAGGGCTCCCGACCCATACATTAGTCACTTAGTGGAGAGTAAAAAACAGGATAAAATGGCATCATTTATGCACCGCGCGTCAAATTTGAGTGCTGAAGCTGGCCTCTCCACTGACCGGGTCCCAATCCGACGGATAAGCACGTGCCCGCCCTGGAGGAGACAGCCCATCCCTCCCATAAATTTCACTATACACGGGTTGGAGGGGGCCACAAAACGACACACACACACCCGGATTTACTCGGGAAAATGGCATTGGACACACTAAAGACCTACCCGGCCGATTCCATCTACTGTTACACAGACGGGTCGGTCATGAAGGACTCCGTAAGAGCTGGGTATGGGGCCTATATCTGTTACCCAGAACACAAACCAGACAAACCTCGCCACATGTAGCTTTGATGCAGAATTAACGAATTAACCAATACACTCAATTACCTGCTCCAAAAACTGCGCGAAAAGATAACTGTTGCGACAACTGTTGTAATAGTTACCGATTCCCAGTCATGCCTCCAAGCCATGGCTGGCTTAGGGGGAAAATTGGTGGAAGAGGCATTAGGCGCCGCAAATAACATCCGCCTATTTATTGGAGCTGTCATCTTTATGCAGTGGGTGCCCTTGCACTGCGGCGTGAGGGGCAATGCCGTGGCTGATGCTCTAGCACGAGAAGGAGCGCTGGCCGTGCCCACTTTCGAGTCACCAAGTACCTTCCAACAGGCTACCACAGTTATACGAGAGTGGGTACATGAAAAATGGTTGAAATCCTGGGATGATTCCAACACTGCCAGGTTAGTCTGGCAGTACATGCGTCACCCAAATCGAGAGCACCCGTGGTGGAGGCTAAAAAGGTCGGAACAAACAACAATAGCGCAGTGGCATACGGGACACTGCCCCATAGGTGTGTACTACGCCCGGTTCCGGCCAAATTTTGATGCCTGTTGCCGACACTGCGGGGAATCAGAAGAGACGGTGGCGCACGTCTTGCAAGAGTGTTCGCAGCTCAGCGAGCTGCGGGAAGACGTATCCAGTGGTTCACTATGTTTGTATGGAAGCTATGAGGCACTACGCCAAACAGCAGAGTTCCTTACGAGGGCACTACGGGAGACCTAGGTCTCCCTGCCTTGTCACCAATTGGAGTTCATCTCAGGTCCCAAGTCCAGAATGAGAAAGTAGGGGGGCCGGCATTAATCAGGATAGGCTAATGGATAATCGGTAAGTAAATTTTTTAAAATATTTTATTTTCAAATACCCGTATTAATTGTAAAAAACTGTAAACAAAAAAGTCCACGTATAGGATAATAGGGAAAATCATCGGTGACACACACACACGCAATATTAATTGAACCATTAGCCGATTGGAAAAAAGAAACATGAGATGATTTTTTTTAAGTTTATTAAATAATTGCCAGAGAAAGACAGAACATAAACATTTTATTATTAACAAACTTGAGCCATAAAACACATACAAATGTATAGAAATGCTATAGATTCTCGATATATTAAAATGAAAATATATGTCTTGATGCATCATGGCACTGTGTACCGTGTGGGTTACCTCAGTTTACATCAGGACTGTTTGATTCCTTTGATGCGGACACTTCTAACCCATACAACATCCTAAACACCATCCCAAAACCAACTCACCAACCACTAGCCAGATCCACTCCTGTTAAACCTAAATCTACTAAAATTAATACAACAGCCTCACTAAACAAACCTACTAAAGAAGTAATACCAAAATACCTTAAAACCTTAGTAATAAATTTTCAAAGCATTAGGAACAAAACAGCAGACTTAGAAATTTTATTAGAATGTGAGAAACCAGACATAATTGCAGGAACAGAAACTTGGCTACATCCTGAAATTTATAATGCAGAAATTTTCAATAGTAATTATGAAATTTTTAGAAAAGATAGGGCTGATAATCATGGAGGAGTTCTTTTTAGCAATAAAAAACACTCTTATAGCAGAAGAAATTACCTTACCTAACTCAAAAAATATTGAATCTACATTTTGTAAAATTAATACCACCTCAACATCCCTTATAATAGGCAGCATTTACAGACCACCAAATTCTAGTCTAGAATACATGCAGGAACTATGTAATCAGATTACTACACTAAAAGAGACAAATAAAAATGCAGTTTTTTGGATGGGTGACTTCAACCTACACCTACATGATATAAATTGGAAAACACTAACCATAGATAAACACCAAAACCTTAAGGACATAAGTGAGCTTTTCATAGAAACTTTACACAACCTAAGTTTAGATCAAATCAATTAAAAAGCCAACTAGATTAAACAACACATTAGATCTCTTCTTAACCAACAGACCTGGATTAGTAGTTGATTATGATATTATCCCTGGTCTATCAGACCATGAGATCATAAAAATACACAGTCAGATAAAAGCAGTAGCCAACACAAAACGCAAAAGAAAAATCTTACTCTTGAATAAATGTAACCTAACACAATTACACCAAGCTGCATTAAACTTTCAACAAACATTCTTATTAGAAAAAGACATTAACCAACCAGTCGATGACCTCTGGAATTTCATTAAAAGCCATCTTAAAAGCATTATAGAAAATCATATACCAACTAAATACACATCAAACAAAATAAATAAATGCTGGTTTAATAATAGACTAAAGAAGCTTTGTAAACAGAAGGAAAACCTATATAGAAAATTTAAAGAAACCAAGGTTGAAAGAGTTTACAAAAAGTATATAAAAATTAAACACCTGCAGACAGCTGCAGAGTGAATACATAAACAATGTAATATCTAAAGATAACAACAAAAACCTATGGGCATACATTAAGTCTAAGAAAATGGAAACAACAGGCATAGCGCCATTAAAAGATGAACATAACATAATACATAATGATAATGAAACTAAAGCAAACATCCTAAACAAATACTTTGCATCAGCATTCTCAGCCCCAGGAGACAAAGACATATTTCTTAATTTGAACCAAGTAGACAACATAGAAGATTTAGTAGTACAAGAAAATGGAATTAAAAAACTATTAGCCAACACCAATCCAAATAAAGCGTCTGGACCTGATGGTATTCCAGCTAGATTACTCAAAGAACTAAGCAATGAGCTAGCCCCAGTGTTCAAAATACTCTTTCAGGCATCGCTTAACCAGGGCAGAGTACCGAAGGACTGGAAAGAAGCTAATGTCACCCCCCTATTTAAAAAAGGAGAAAAATCTGACCTAGGAAAACTACAGACCAGTATCACTTACCAGCATCACATGTAAAATACTAGAACACATAATATGTAGCAACATCATAAACCACTTAGACAAACATAATGTCCTCACCCCATACCAACATGGCTTTAGGAAATATAGATCATGTGAAACACAACTAATAGGACTAAATGATGATTTTTCAAAAGGTTTAGATAATAGTGAACAAATAGATGCTATCTTACTAGATTTTTCCAAGGCTTTTGACAAAGTTCACCACCATAGTTTGCTTAAAAAATTAAAATACTTCGGCATTAATGGTCCACTGCATCAGTGGATTAAAGATTTTCTGATAGGGAGAGAACAAACTGTAATAATAAATGGCTCTAAATCAACACCAATAACAGTAAACTCAGGTGTACCTCAAGGAACAGTCTTGGGTCCACTACTATTTTTAATTTACATAAATGATTTAAAAAATTGCATTAGTTCAGGAACAAAAGTCAGATTATTTGCAGACGATTGCATAATATATAGAACAATAAAAACAAAACAAGACACAGACATTTTACAAAGAGAATTAGAGGAATTACAGAAATGGGAATCAAAATTGGAGCATGTCTTTCCACCCAGAAAAATGTCAGTTGTTAAGAGTAACAAAAAACACTAAAACAAATTAATTCCACTTATCTTATTCATGGCAAACCAGTAACACAGACCTAAAAATGCAAAATATCTAGGTGTTATAATAAATGAAAAACTGGCATGGAATCCACATATTGATGAAACTATAAAAAAATCCAACAAAGCATTAGGGTTTATTAAAAGAAATTTCTATAAATCAAATAAGAACATAAAACTAAAATGTTATTTAACCTTAGTTAGGCCAATAATAGAATATGCATCCACCGTGTGGGACCCCTCAACTCAAGAAACATTAAGAAACTGGAACAAACACAAAATAGAGCAGTGAGATTCATAACAAACGAATATTCACATTTGACTAGTGTGAGCTTGCGCTCCCAGAGCTATATTTGTGTGTATTCTATTTTTTTTTATAGGCTAGTGCCAAATGTATTATTTGTACTTCCGCTTTTGTGTAGGTTAGGGTGGGGTGTATAAAAAGTGTGCCACGCTGTTTTAAAAACAGTTCAGTGTACAGTTGACCAGTGGTCAGTATAGTATGTCTGTGTGACAACCGAAGATCTTTGTGGTCTGTCGTGTACTTATTTTTATTCCTGTACCTGGGACGGCCTGTAAGTTTGCTATTGTTACTGCTGTGTTACTGCTTTTAGCTGCATAAAGTAACTGCTGTTTTAACTGTTGATTTTAACTGTTCTAAGCTGCTGTTGTAGATTTATTTTGTTTCTGTAGGTAACTAGTGTAGTGTTGCCTTAGAGTTCTATTAGTAAACTTAGTTATAGTCTGTTTCTGTTCTTAGTGAATAGATCTACTAATACTATAGTAAGGTACTAAGACTAAGGTGTTCTTGTTTTAGTTTTAGTTATGAGTTGGTTGTAGTAGTAGAATATTGTAGATCAAGACTAGTTTATTGTAGTTTGTTAGTGTAGGTCTAGACTAGTGTAGTAGTTTTAATGATTTAGTTAGATAGTTGGGTTGATCAGTTTGTGTTAGATAGTTGGTTAGTTTGTTAGTGTTTGTAGTGGTGTAGATTTAGAGGGTTTTAGTTAGTTGATGGGTTCAGTAGTAGTGGTTAGTCATTTTAGTGTATATATTTTATTATTGATTTGTTTTGCATATGTAAATAAAGTTTCGTTTGTTGATTTATCCTAAACTAAAGTTTCGTTATCTTGCTTTCCTTTAGTTTAGGTTAGTTACAGCTAGTTGTCTGGTTACTTAGGCGACTCTAGCCCCTTGGTCACCATACCGAGGTGCACAGATTGAGCCCACCCAGTAGCGCTAACATCTGCCTACTATTGGTAAAATTTTAATGTTGAGCAGAAGAGAATAGGTATCTCCCACTCGCGCCTGCCTGACCTGCTCACACTAGGGTAACACCATTAGTAAAATCACTAAATTTAGAAAGCCTTCAGGACAGAAGACTCAAAAGTAAAGTAGCAATTATACATAAAACACTGAACCATAATCTTCAAAGACAAAAACAAAATGTAATAAAATACTCTGAAAGACACAAAAATAAAGGCACATTCCTCGTCCCATATGCTAGGACAAATTTGTACAAATACTACTTCTTCCCTAGTGCTATTAGAGCATGGAATGGGTTGCCTGAGCTAGCCAGAAAAACCAGTGACTTGGCAGAATTTAAGTCATTGGTTAATATGCATGACTAAATGCATGACGCGTAGGACGTAATCATCTTCTTTTTTTGAAGTAACGTCTGTATTATATAAGATAAGAATAAGACTCTATAATTAACGACATAGATAGATCTATAGTCATAATATTATTAGTATCTAATTATCTATAGTTTATAATAATATAACATTTTTGACTCTATAATTTATAATTATAAGAATATATAATTATTATAATAATTAATATATATTAAATTTAAAATTATATTACAATCACAGCAGACTACGTTACTTCAAAAAAAGATAATTTATCATAACATAATAATTAGATCTCTAGATTTAGACATCTAAATTAATTGTAGATCTACTGAACTAGTAAATCTAAGACTCAAGTGAATTATATTAAATCTAGTCACTGGCTAAAGTAGATCTAGAAATCTAGAGTAGACCTAGACTCTATGTCTATGTCCTACGTTAAATGTATTTTATGTGGACATGTGTCAATTTCTTTCTGTAGTTGAGTAGCTTAAAAAAAAAACAACTACTTTACCTTTTGCTGTGCTATTCAAACTTTTACTACCTTCTAAAGGGGAAAATGTAAGTTAGTCATCTATTTGTTTGGAAGAGCGTTTAATGATCATCTATTGAGGTCCGGGGCGAAGCCCCATCTAACACCAAGCATTTTTCAGCATTTCTGAGCTTTAGAAACTCATTTTCCTTAAGTCTATCATGTACAATTTCAAGTAGAAAGAAGTTTGCAGGTCAAAATAAAATTCAATTAAGAAGAAGTGAACGGGTTGTATCTGAAGTGTGAGAGACATTTGAGGCAGTGTTTCTCAAACATTTATGGTTGGCGCCAACGCCCACTAAATTATTTTTTTTTTCAGAAATATTGCTATTTACATAAGTTTAGACTGTTTTGTATAACCGAAAATGTTCTTTCTGGAGGCATCAGGTTCCCTATCCATTCCAGCAAGGTGGTCTGTTGAAGCGCCTTTAGCTCCTCCCAGCATTTTCCTTCATTCTCAGCATGTGTCGTCTTCCTGTAGTAAGAAGAGCCCATGTCAATGTTAAATTATAACAGAGTGGGACATTTGAATAAAGAAGTATTTTTTTGGAATCTGGGCACACTATTTATATTAGTTAAAAAAATTGCTAAAATTAAGTCTTTTAAAGAAGGAGGCAGCATTGACCAATATTATTATACGGGGATGTTCAAGGTACATATAGCGCACGTATGTCTTAAGATCATCATCATGATCAGTAAGAAGCCTTGCCACGACCTTTTTAGTTTTTGTCACACAAAGATCGTCAAGACTTGAGAGAATTTTCAAAAAGAATCACATCAGTGGAGACGGTTTGAAATGTCTTCTTCAAAAAATTTTTAATCGATATTTTTGCAGACACAAAAAACGCTAAACAGTTTTAAAAGATCCTTATTAGGAGAAGATACAAAGACTTTATCTTACAATATTTAAACTTTTTAAACATTGATAATGTCATTTCATTGGGTTAATATTCAAAATTTGATTGATAACTACAATGAACAGACAACTTTTTAATTATACCCCTGTAAAATAATTTAAATTAATTCACCCTCTCCCCTTTGGTCAGGGAGTCACGCCCTCATGAGAAAACGTCTGCCCCCTCCCCAAGGGGTGCCCCTCACCATAGCTTGAGGAAAGCTGCAGTAGTTCTTGCAATTTTGTAATGGGCTTGTTGTCCTAAGATCATCATCATCTTTAGAAAAGGGTCCTGTAGCGGGCCTGTTCTGTTTACGCAAAAAAATGTCCAAATTACGGAAGTACGTCAGTCAAGATAAATTGGTTTGTACTGTCGTAAAAACAGAGTTCACTCTAGAATCACGTTTTTGAAGAGGCATTAATATGTTTTCTTTAAAAGAATGATTTGAATCGATCTTGCTGCTAAAGTAGAAAAGTTCTACCTTGACGATAAAACGACGCCAAATAATTTAATAATTAAATTTGCCTTAAAATTTAGTAATAAAGTCTCTTTCGCCAAATCAATACTAAAATATAAATAACTACAACGCAAATACAAACAATATTTAAAAAAACAAACGCCTTTGAGTCTCCCCTTGTTATCACGTATCTTTTCAAACATTTTTACCAAAGTTAAAAATATAAACAATAAGGCCTTAAATAAAATATATAGATCTAGATTAGTAAAGTAGATATGCTTAGCCATATTGGGTATGTATCTTGAGATTTATTTTTTTTTTAATCTGCTAATTTTTGCTATCAAATTTTTCCATTCAGGCTTTTATTTTTTGCCAATATTCTTTTTTTTTTTCCATTCTGATGTCACCCCTAATGGGTTTTACCCGGTGCGGACCGCAAGCCTGCTAGTGATGCCACTGCATGCACCAGCTCCTGTAGCATGCTCAGTATAAGTAGATATTTATAGTCACTATAGACTAGAGTCTATATAGCATAAGCATTCCAGGCTTAAATAAGCCTCCCCTGCCATTTACAAAAGTACAGAATATACATTTTTTAACAAGCCCAAATGTGAAGTATTTGTTACATTACAACCTTTTGAGTTGCTGTCAAATAAAATTTAATAATGCTTTTTTTTTTTCAAGAACTATGGATCTAGTGAAACTGAACAGAAAAGCAAGACAAGGTTATATTCTTGAATCATAATTTCATTTATGATTTATAATTGGTCATTTTTGACAACAGTTTTACTACCCGTAAAAGTGGAATTCGATCTTCCTTTTCCAAAACTGAGTACTGACTCTTCTGATTCATTTTTGCGTTATAAATTATTGAAGCAAAGATTCTTGTGTCATTTTAAGCAAACAAATCAAGAAGATTCTAGATACCTTGCTAAAGAACCAAATGAAATATCCTTATTGCTTTTTCTTGGTGGTGAAAAAGTTTATCGTTTGGCAAAAAGCTACCTGTTATTGGTGAATCAGGGTGATGAGATCTTGAAAATCTCTGTCAACAAATTGCAGTATGATCTAGAAAATCTTTGTTTGCCTTTATTTAGATCTTACTACTATGAAAGATTTAAATTTTTTACATATCATCAGAGTGAAAGAGACAATATTATAAAATTCATCTTACTGTTAAACAATTTTGCAAGTTATTGCGAACTATGTGACAATGCCAATGAGCAGTTTCTGAGTCAACTTCAGAATGGTGTTTTTAATGACGATCTCCGTAGTCAGTTACATCAGCAGAAACCAAAAAAGCTTGAAAGAAATGCTCACTATTTGCCTGAAATTTGATGCATTAAAGCAAAGCAACTTAGATGAGTCAGCAAAGAAAAAAATGAAACTTGATGATACAGTAAAACTGATTTCAGAGATGTGTAAGATCAATACACTAGATCTCTGTTCAGATATAACTGAAAATGTTAAATCTACTTTAAAATGCTAACATGGAACATGAAAAAAACAAAATAAGCAAAAGTGATTATAAAATTCCATTGTCATCACCATCTAACTATAATGAAGTGACAACAGGACAAACTAGAATCAAATTTAATCTTTTCAAGGCTGGTAAATCATTGTCTGAAACTAACGTTCAGAAAAAAACAGCTAGAATGTCAAGTGAATCCTTTGTGGTTAAGAAAAGGAAAAGAGACAAAAAGAGTTTAGAAATGATAGTCATTAATGATCATAGTTCTCAAAACTTTGGTATTACTCATTCATTAGCTATTGAGGCTACATCTCTCACAAGAAACACAACAAAGAAACAAGAAACTAATGATTCCAAGTTTTCTTTTATTTCAGTTGAAGAAGTTTTAACTGATATTGCTGATGACAAATATAACCAGAAAGATGAAAATCTAAAATTAAAATCATTAGAAGAAAAAGATATTTGAAATAAATAACAGTATTTGCATAAAAAAAGACGATATATATATGTGCACTCAGTTGTTAAAACATCAAGAAAAGAAGAAATGTTCTGTGAGTAATATGAAATTTCAGCAGCAGCAATTCAAGTGTGACATTTGCCAAATGGGTCTTTATACATTGGGACTCACATTCCATTCACATGCAAAGCACACATCCAGAGTTACTGACATTAAAATGTGAGCAGTGTGATCTGTGGTTTGATGTTCAAACTTCACTAGACTTTCACAAGAAGACGCATACAAAGAGCATCACTTGTACAGAGTGTGGTCAATTTTTTACAAAAACAAGAGAATACCATCAGCATCGCAAAAAAAGAATGCTTCCCCCTGCGATAAGTGTGAACTGACTTTTTATTTCCTTCCAAATTAAAAATTCATTAAATGAGCAAGCACAATGCTTCTAAGCTTTACATTTGTGAGGCATGTGGTTCATCCTTTGCAGAATATAATATGCTAGTAAGTCATAAAAATTATCATTTCGGAAACAGGAAGTTCCATGTGTGTGATGTGTGGTCGACGATTTCTTCTCAGGTCAACAATGAAAAGCCACATACCTACTCATTTGGAAGAAAAACCTCACATTTGCATAATATGTGGTATTGGTTTTAAGGTTCAAAACTATTTAAAAACCCATATAAAAATACACAGCAACAACAGAATAAAAACACACATTTGTTCCAAGTGTGGTGCTGCCTATTTTAAAGCATCTCATCTAAAAAATCATGAGCGTAAGTATACAGGAGAAAAACCATACAAATGTGATACATGTGGAGTAGCTTTCTTTCAAATGTCTAACTTAAAAAATCGGAAGGGGGCAGAGATGTCAGGCAAAGATGAAAGGGGGGTAATGTTAGTGCCCATCGCATATTAAATTAAAAGTGTGCTGGTTGTAGATCCCATTAGGTTGGAGGGTGCCTGACATGTAAATAAGTTTGTTTTCTATCTGCAGACGGGTGTTTTTGTTATTGCATTGTTGTATAGCAGTGACGAGGAGATAAGTAGTACCCCTAAGATGTGTGTTATTAAAATGGATAGAGACGGGCTTAGTTGCGAAATTACGCATGTCTCTAAGGTGTTCTTGGAGTCGTGTTTGTGTTTTTAAGGTCCTGCTTGTGTTTCCAATATAGATCATTTGACACCTTGAGCATATTATAGCATATATGACTCCTCTACTATTACAGTTAAATTTGCCACTGATCTTGATGTTCATTTTAGGTGATGGTGGGGGTGCAGCGTGTGTTTGCAGGTCTGACAGCTACGCCGCTTACATGGCCAAGTGCCAGGTTCACTCGAGATGTTGTGGAGTTTAGTGTGTACTAATATGTCTTGTATAGGTTTTGGTCTCGCCTGAATACCACAAGAGGTGGGGATGAAAAGATATCGCAAGTATGTTCATCGGCTAGGAAAATGTTCTTTTTTTTCAAAAAGATGTTTTTTGCTTTCACGTTGTGTGGGTGGTAGCTAGTTAATATCAATTTGGGCCTCTCGACATTGCCAGATTTCTTTTTTTTTTTTTTTTGAAAGCTTGTTCTCTTTTGAGATTTTCCACTCTCGATAAGGATTTGTCTAAAATAGCCTGAGGGTAGACACGACGCAAGAAAAACTCTATCATTTCAGTGTTTTTTTTTCAGTGAAGTCATTGTCGTCTTGGCACAGGCGGCGAATACGCAGAAGTTGTGAGTAGGGGAAAGAATCATTACATGATGGTGGATGGGATGACGAGCATAGAAGATAGCTAAGGCTGTCAGTATCTTTGTAATGGGTGGATGTAGACAGAGAATTTTGGGTTATGTCTAATTTGTATGTCACTCTAGTTCTGGAAATAGTATAAGTGAAATGAATGGCGGAATTCAAGTTATTACTGAACTCAATAAATTTGATTAGTTCATCCTCTGTAAGAGATGTTATGCCTAGCCCATCCATCCCAGTGGCGCTACAGCCAATGGAGGACTCTGGCCTGCTTTAACACATCCTTCCATTCAGATCTCTCCTGGGCCTTTCGTCTCCATGCCCTAACCCCAAGCTGCTTCAGATCTGCTTCCACATCATCTATCCATCGCATTCGGGGTCTGCCTTTGGGTCGCCTGCCTTTGGTTTTTGCCTGTATAATATTTTCGCCCCTCTGTTGTCTGACATTCTTTCAAGGTGACCTGCCCAACGTAGTCTGTTCTTTTTTTATTTCGTTCACTATTGGTGGGTCTTCATACAATTGATATATCTCATGGTTTTATGCGTGGTCCTCCAACCTGTTTCATCCTGTATGGCACCTAAGAATTTTTCTTTCCCAAGTGTTAAGTAAATTTTCAGATGTCTTTGTCAGTGTCCAGGTCTCACTTCCATACATTGCTGCTGGTCTTATTATGGTTTTGTATATTATTTTTTTTGGTTTTCCTTGAAATCGTTTTTGTTCTTCAGTAAATGGTGGGTGCTATAAAATGCCCTATTGCCTCCTGCTATTCTTTCTTTATTTCTGTTAGTAGGTCATTTTTCAAATTAATAGTACTTCCTAGATATTTGAAAGTTTGGACGTTTTCAAATTCGTGGTCTTTGATTTTGATATTTTGTCCCTCTGTTTGATTCTCTCTTGTCATTGTGATGTACTTGGTTTTACTGTCATTGACCTCAAGTCCTGATGGTCGAGATGCTTCTTTTAGTTGTATGAAGGCTCTAGCGATGTCAGAGGTTTCTTTACCCAATAAGGCAATGACATCGGCATAAGCAAGGTATTGTAGAGGTTGGCTGTATATCGTCCCTGTTGGTTGTGGACCCGTGTTTTCTCTCCTGAAGTAGTTAGTAATAGTTCCCCTTGTGTTTATGTGTATATTTCTTATAACTCTCGCCAGTGTTAAATTGAAAAGCATGCAGGAAAGTGCGTCTCCTTGTCTTAATCCTCGTTTAATCCTAAATTCCAGTGACGTGTTCTCCTTGTATTATGACTTTGCTTTTTGAGTTGTTTTAATGTCATATGTATAAGTCTTGTCAGCATGTTGGGTATTCCAAAATCCTGTAGAGTGTCATATAGGTATTTCCTTCTGATATTATCATAAGCCATTTTATATTCTTTAAAGAGTTGGTGGATTGGTATGTTGTATTCATGGCATTTTTTTAGTATACATGTTAGTGTGAAGATGTGGTCGGTTTTGGATTGTTGGGTCTGAAACCACATTGGTAGTCACCTAAGATTTCTTCTGAATATTTTCCAAGTCTCTTAGTTATAAGCCTAGACAGTATCTTATAAGTCACATTTAGTAGAGAGATTCCTCTGTAATTTACAGCACTTTAACTTGGATCCTTTTTTGTGTAATAGGGTTATAAGAGCCGTTTCTCATTCTGTTGGTATTACTTCTTCTTCCCAAATTCTTGATAATAGTCTGTGTATTTGGGAATGTAAGTCTTTCCCTCCATATTTAATTAGTTCTGCTGTGATTTTGTCCTCTCCTTGTGCTTTGTGATTCTTTATAGTCCTAATTATTTCTGATGTTTCAATGAGTGTTGGAGGGTTCACTATTGGATCTGGTCCCCCATGTGGCAGTTCATATTCTCCATTGTCTCCATCTTCAGTGGTATTTAGGATCTCCTCAAAGTATTCAGCCCATCTCTCAATGACCCTGCTGTTTTCTGTAATAAGGTGACCATCTTTGTTCTCACACTTGTGTGATCTAGCTTGAAATCCGTTCTTTTCATCTTTAATTTTCATATACATTCCTCTCATGTTTCCCTCTTTTGCTAGTTCCTCAATTTGAGTAATCTTGGACTTTTCCCATTCCCGTTTTTTCTTTCTTAAACTTTTGTGGCCCTTCTTCTTGCTTCATTGTATTGCTGTCTAGTGTTCCTGGTTTCTCTCTGTAGCATTATCATTCGGGCATTGTTCTTCTCTTCTATAGTTTGTCTGCATTCATCATTATACCACCCTTTTTCTCGTTCTTTTGTTTAAATCCAACTACCTCTTCTGCTGTTCTTTTGATAGCATGCTTTATTATTTCTCAATGCTCATTTATGTTATTTTCGCTGTCCTTTTCTAATGTTGTCAGTTGCGTTTGGAGTGCCATTCTATAAGTTTCTGCAACAAGTGGATCTTTTGTGAGTTTTTTACTATCATATTGCTGTGCTCTCTTTGGTAATTGTGTAATGTGTATGGTACTTATTCTTTGTCTAAGTTTAGCTTTTACTAGTAGGTGGTCTGAGTCAGGAATAGCTCCTCTGAAACTTCTTACATCTAGTATGTCTGATCCATGTCTCTTATCTATGAGTATATGATCTATTTGATTCTGGGCGTTGCCATCAGGTGAGATCCAGGTAACCTTGTGAATATTCTTATGTTGGAATTTTGTGATGCTGATAGACATTCCTTTTTCTGATGCAAAATCCACTAATCTTATGCCATTAGTGTTGGTCTCTTTATGTAAGCTTTCTTTGCCAATTGTTGGTCTGAATGCTGGTTCCTTTCCAATTTTTGCGTTGAAATCTCCTAGGACTATTTTGATGTCATGCTTTGGTGCTTCATCATAAATTCTTTCCAGTCCATCATAGAATGCTTCTTTTGTGTTATCATCTGCATCTTCAGTAGGGGCATGAACATTGATAAATGATATGTTGAAGAATTTTCCTTTCAAACGTAGTGAGCAGAGTCTATCACTTACAGGTTTAAATCCAATGACATTACCTACCATTTCCTTTTTAACAGCAAAATCTGTACCTAAGTTGTTAGTGCTTCCACCACTATAAAATATAGTATACTCCTTGGTTCTGAGAATGTCCGAGTCTTTCCACCTGATTTCCTGTAGGGCTACAAGGGGTATCCTATATTTCTTTAACACTTCAGTAAGTTGGGCTAGCGCATCTGCTCTATAAAGGCTTAGCACGTTCCATGTCGCAAAACAAAAATCATGTCCTTTTCCAGGCCTAGGTCGTTTTTCGTTGAGATCAGTCCGGGTTTTCTTGTGTATTAGCTTTCGTAACAGTATTTTTTATATGACAGTTGTTAGCCCTGTGCATAACCATCTGAGGGGGGGGGGCTGCCCCTTTCAGCTCTCTGGATAGCTGCCTTTATTTTCGGGTAAGGTGCCCTAGCCTTTGTGGATCCCTCCACTCCCTGCAAGGCAGCAGGTTTGATTTTGGTCCACCCCGGGTATTTTATTTCCCCGGTACCCAACATATCTGGAGGGCATTCCCCTATCCGCTACCTGGGGAGGCGCTCGATGGGTGATCAAAAACTCCACACGAGGTTATACCAAGCCCATCATCAATATATCTTCTATAAAATTCTACACGGGTCCCATGCCCGAATTTCGCCTTTGTTTTTCCTAGCTGATTCAATTAAGCTTCATTGGCACTAATTGGTAGATGGAGCATTTATATAGGAATTTGTCATAGCCTATGGAATAAGAACTGTGCCTTTGTTTTTGTGAGAGCATATCATAAAAAAAAAAAGAGCTGAGTCTAGAACACTTTATTATGCTCAGCTGTTTTGCAGAAGTTTCGAAGATCCTGATTATAGCCTAAACCTCATACCGGTATTGCACTGCTTACATGGAACATAGTCTGTGCATCACTGTTTTAGAGCAACATATATCAGGTCTTATTTTCATCGTGTCGAAAAAATGGAACCTGTATGAAAATGGCTCTCACAACTTTCTAGAAATTTGACAGTTTATGTATATTTTTGGAAAATAATTTACTAATTGGCCTCACTGGGACAATATCTGGTTTGGTCATTATGATTTTTCCAAATAAAATAATCTTTAAAATTAAATTTGGTCTGGAGGTCTAGACATTCGAATAATATCTTTAACACACGAACATCAGTAGGTACTCCCGCATGTATTCATTAAAGAGTTAAATAGATAGACAGACATTCAGAAACATTTTGTCCACTGGCCGTCTTCTAAGTCTGGATCTAGACTCTATAACCCCATCATTACAACTTTATATAATCTAAGTAGAATTAAGTAGATTTAGATCTATACATTTGCTTAACCAGAATTTATTTCGGGTTGGGGGGGGGGGGATTAGGTCGGGGTAAAATTTGTTTTTGTTTTTTTTTAATTCTATCATTCTTTAATTATTTAGAGCAAAATAATAGCTCTTAGTAAAAGTCTTCAAATATTGAAGGAGGAATTTTTAAAAACAACAACACGTTTTTATGTTCCTTGTCTTTTTAAATAAATTAATTTGGTTCTATTAGAAGATTTAAACGTTTCACATATTACATTTAGTAAAACTAATGTGAATGTATATTTTGTTTCTAATTTCCTCACGGAATGATTATTATTATAATTATTTCAAAAAAAAATTATTATGCCTATTAAAGAAACTCCGATAGTTTTTATAAATTTTAGTTATTGACATATTTAAATTCTGCGTAAAAAGTTGTAATAGTAAACATTATATCATTTTTTATTTAAATGCTCAGAAAATTTTATATTTAATAAATTAGACAGTAAATTCTTCACATCTAAAAAAACAAAACAAAAAAAAAACGGGATCTGCGAGATGTTTATAGTTTTAAAAGACATGACATCACAACTAGACCTATATAACCGAAAAAACTCTCTAACTGTAGCAGATCGCATTTATACTTACGCTTCACAGCCAGTGTCCACGTTGATTTATAATGTCTTGTTTATAAATAATATTCTGGATCTAGATCTAAACCTCTAGTTCTACTTGAAGACAATGAAATACTGTTCTTCAGCTTGTTGCAGTAGTTCCAATCACAAAGATAAAATCAGCAAGTATGCGGACACAGAAATTAATGTCTCGTTTCATTTGTTTCCAAGAGATGAACTTTTGAAGGGAAAATGGGAAAAATTTATTCGGCTGAAGAGCAAATATTTTACAAAGGCTTATGCAAATTCCTATTTATGCTCAAACCATTTTGAGAGAAGCTGTTTCAGCAATTTCATTGCTGTGGAAATGGGCTTTGAACAAAAATTGAAGTTAATATCAGGTGCAGTACCAACAATACATTGGATTTCCAGGCCAAAGGCAAAGAATTCAATAATTAATGATACTACTGAGACTTATTCTGACTCAAAAAGAAAATCTAAGGCATTAGTGAAACGTAATGCACTGAAGGTAATTATTATTAGTTATTCTCTAGACTTATTAGAATGTACTAGATAGAGTCACTATTTATAACCAAAGATAAAATAGGATCTGGACTAGTTCACTTATAGTCTTAGACAATGAAAATTATGGTCCATGTGCATGTCAAATCTAGAGATGTAGCTAAGAGGAAAAACTTAACTTTAAATTGTAGTTTTTCTAGAACTTGTGTTGGAACCTTGCCAAAATTTTTTTTTTTTTACGTCCGAGTCATTTTAATCAAAATTTATTTCAGCGATTGGAAAGTCTAATCAACGATAATGCAACTGTAGTACTTGTACCTGAGACTACTGAGAGTGATTTAACTAGTGTCTCAGAGGTAGCTACTGTGGCTGATCCAGTGGAACTACCAGTATATCATATGTGTACATCTATACAGACAGACACATTTGAAACCGGAAACAAAAAAGTGCAGTGCAATATACAATCACATAAAAGAAGTAAATGTAAGTTTTTTTTTCATTTTGTCACCAAAAAGAATTGTAGACTTGATTTAAATTCATTGCTTATATTATAATTGTTTTTAAATTTTACTCTCAATATTTGTTTAGATACACAATGTTGTATGACAGTCATGAAAGATACTGGTACCCAGACAGAGATGTAGCTATGGACATTCTATAAAAAAAAGACTGGTATGAGCCTGGTGAGTATTTTCTCGATCCACTATATTAAATTAAGTTAATTGGTTTCCCCAAGATAAGTTAAAATGTTTTCTCACCAACGGAAGGATGATCTTGAAATATTTTGACTTTTTTTTCTACATTAATGCTTTACAGGAATTGATGATTATGAAAGTGTGTGCAAAATATCTCCAATACACCAAACAGCTGCTCTGGAATCATTCTACAGTCTTGTGATAAAATTTGCACCAAAGCACACTGCTTTTTGTTATTTAGAAATGCGAAGCAGGTAAATAATACTATACATATAATATTTCATCAACCTGTTTGTAATACTATTTTTGAGTTCCATATCATTTCTTTTGAAACTAACGCAAAAGTCTTTTAACAACAACAAATACTTTTATCTTAATTACATAGCAAATGTCTGATAGCAAGGTTTATGGAACTGAAATTATATTTACACATTATGTTATGTTATGTTACATTGCTCGTACATTTATTTTAGGTATTTCCAAAATTGTTTTTTATTTTTCAGTTTATGTCGATAGACTTATGAACTATTTGTTCAATGAATTTCGCAAGGACCCAAAAGAATTCTCACTGAATATGTGGATCACATACCAGAGTCATTATGTTCAATATAAAGAGATTGACACTGTTTTAAATCTGTATAAATAACACTGTACCATCTGTAAATAAGATTTGTAACTTTTATTTAAAATTAAAAATATTTTTTGTTAGTGCTATACATACGCATTTTATTTTCAAAACGTTTGTAGCTATTTTAGCATACTGATGGCTTGAAACCTGTTTTTGTATCTTCTGGAAATTCTTTTCTGATCTTGTTCACTACACAGGATGGAAGAGTAACTCTAATGCTTCTTCCCAGACAGTCTAAAATGGAAGTTACACATGAATAATGTACAAAATTGTATTATTCTTAACATCTCGTCTAACATTATGATATTTTTTTAGGTAGAGAAACATTATTTTAAAAGAATCGACTCTAAACTTATATATTACATTATATAGTTATGAATATAAATTATGTATGTTTAAATCAATATTGCTTTGTGAATGTATATTTTGGTTTTTATAAGTTATGTTTTGTTTGGTGTAATGCATATTGTAAGACACATTTCCGTATATTATGGATAATAAAAATTATTATAATTGCTCATGTTTATCATCAAAAAGGTCTCCAAATAGTTCTCTGTAATTGTGATGTGCAGTTTGTAGACTGTCTTTGTCCAAACAAACAGGCCTGAATCCTGGATGATGGCTTATACATGGCAGGTTATTGGAAGACATTTTCAGTAATACTTTGTGAATTTTTGTACAGCATATATTTTCATTTTCTGTATTCATGTACTTACAGCATCCACATTTACAAACATATAAGGCTCAGACTCCTGCCATGTATTATCTAACAATGATTCAATTAAAATTAATTTTAATAAAAAACAATATAGAAAGTTGAAACTAAAAAATTAGACATAAATACAAAAAAAAACAACACTTTCTCTAGATATAACTCAACAGATTTTTTTTCATTATAGATGTTATCTTCTTATTTTATATAATACAGACGTTACTTCAAAAAAGAAGATGATTACGTCCTACGCATCATGCATATTAACCAATGACTTAAATTCTGCCAAGTCACTGGTTTTCATGACCAGCTCAGGCAACCCATTCCATGCTCTAATAGCACTAGGGAAGAAGGAGTATTTGTACAAATTTGTCCTAGCATATGGGACGAGGAATGTGCCTTTATTTTTGTGTCTTTCAGAGTATTTTATTAAATTTTGTATTTGAAGATTATGGTTCAGTGTTTTATGTTTAATTGCTACTTTACTTTTGAGTCTTCTGTCCTGAAAGCTTTCTAAATTTAGTGATTTTACTAATGGTGTTACCCTAGTCAAATGTGAATATTCGTTTGTTATGAATCTCACTGCTCTATTTTGTGTTTGTTCCAGTTTCTTAATGTTTTCTTGAGTTGAGGGGTCCCAAACGGAGGATGCATATTCTATTATTGGCCTAACCAAGGTTAAATAAGGTTTAGTTTTATGTTCTTATTTGATTTATAGAAATTTCTTTTAATAAATCCTAATGCTTTGTTTGATTTTTTTTTATAGTTTCATCAATATGTGGATTCCATGACAGTTTTTCATTTATTATAACACCTAGGTATTTTGCGTTTTTAGTCTGTGTTACTGGTTTGCCATGAATAATAAGTGGAATTAATTTGTTTTAGTTTTTTTGTTACTCTTAACAACTGACATTTTTCTGGGTGGAAAGACATGCTCCAATTTGATTCCCATTTCTGTAATTCATCTAATTCTCTTGGTAAAATATCTGTGTCTTGTTTTGTTTTTATTGTTCTATATATTATGCAATCGTCTGCAAATAATCTGACTTTTGTTCCTGAAGTAATGCAATTTGGTAAATCATTTATGTAAATTAAAACTAGTAGTGGACCCAAGATTGTTCCTTGAGGTACACCTGAGTTTATTGTTATCGGTGTTGATTTAGAGCTATTTATTTTTACTGTTTGTTCTCTCCCTATCAGAAAATCTTTAATCCACTGATGGAGTGGACCATTAATGCTAAAATATTATATTTTTTTAAGCAAACTATGGTGGTGAACTTTGTCAAAAGCCTTAGAAAAATCTAGTAAGATAGCATCTATTTGTTCACTATTATCTAAATCTTTAGAAAAATCATCAATTAGTCCTATAAATATAGTGATATAGATTCAAATATTTTATTATTTATTATCTGTAAAGTCTAGATATAAAGACAGATAATAATATATGACAATATAAGTTATAATACAACTATAACTGTCTAGATAACAAGAAGCTCAACTTGAAAAAATAAATATTACGTACATTGTAAATTAAAATTCTAATCCTTCTAGATCTTGATGTAAATATAGTTAATAATACTAATTTAAAGCTTAGATCTTTGCCTTGATTACTAAAATTGTTAACAAAGAAAGAAATATCTGATGTTTGGTTAGTAAAACAAGGATGGCTGCCTGGTCGTGCGATTTGCGCGCTGGACTGTCGTTCAGATTTATCGATGGTCCAGGGTTCAAACCCTGCCCGCTCCCATCCCCTACACTACATTAGTACATGTTTTAGATCTAGTCTAGACTAGACTAAGAATAGATCTACCTCGGGTGCTTCACTGCTTGTTTTACAATAAATTCGCGGAAGACAAGCACCGGTGCTCGGATTAGTATAGGATTTGAGTAGCATATAATTACTAAGTTATTCTTGCAAATTAAAAAAAAAAGAATAATATATATTCATAATCTGTAAATCAAAACACATATATCAAAAATGGTCAATACCATCGGAGTTTCCCTTTAAATAAAATCGATCTGAAGTATAGTTGACATCTAAAACCATAACCTATATAAATCTACCATTTGTTTTAAAACTGCTAAAGACTAAAGTAATAACAAGAATCACCTTGGCCATATGAAATTGACTAACTTTATGAGTAAAAAGTAGATATCCAGATCTACAGACTACATCTCTTTTAAGATATAGATCTAGATTTTCTAATTCTAGAATAAATCGAGTCTAGATCATCAAGATACACAAATAAACATGGTTTTTCTTACACTTCGATTGTTTGTGCGAAAAACGAAAATGGTCACTAATGCAGACAGGGTTTGGAAACGTCAGATGTACAGGAGGCTGACTTGGGTAATAATAAAATTAATAATTTAATGAATTATAATGACATACAAAAATAATATAAGATTCTAGATCTAGAAAGTTTAGTAGCCTACTATATCTACATTCGACTCTTTTGATTTGAATCATGTTTGATGGATGCCTTTATATTTATTATAATTTAAATGTGGTCAGTCCTGTTTTACTAATATTAAATATTATATTAGATAATTAGGCACACCGTATTCGGGAACTAGGTCAAATTTTTATTTTTTATTTGGTGATGGTTTAACTTACAAAAAAACTGAAAGCAGATTCTTATTCTGCAACTAAAGGACTATAAAAATAGCTGTGTTTCTTTGAATTACCACTCATAGTCAAGATTTTATTTCAAAATAAATCAGGTCACTTCATGCCCCTATAATAAAAAAAGTTTTTGTGCACATTTAGTGCACATTGAGCACCGTTAAGAAACACCACTATGTTATTACTAATAAATTATATCTGCGTTAATTAAAAATTAATAAGATTGTATTAAAAGAAGTAGATTCACTTCTGCAATATGTATTTATAGTATATTGCCTCTGTCTCTCTCTCTCTCTCTATATATATATATATATATATATATATATATATATATATATATCGTTTATAGTTTATTTATTTATATATGCCTACCTATATAATCTATGTGTAGAAACAGACAGAAATAACTATATAAATTATAGATCTATAAATTAATTATCTCTTTCTTTTAATTCCCATCCAAGGACCCTCTTTTCATAATTTGGATGTTCATTTTGTTACACCTTCACCTTAACATCCCCTCCCTCCCATAGATGCTTTTCTTTGTCTTTTCATGACTCTCTCCCCCTTCCCTCCACTGCCTGTATGATAGGTTGTGACACTACACGTTTAGTGTATACCTCTCCTCACCACCAGCGCTCGCCTGGCCTGATCACCTGCAGTGGGCATGTTCTCTGGCTTCAAATTAGCAGCCCGCACTTTTTCTTTCATTCATAAATTATATATTCTAGATATCTCGATCTAGGTCACGTTAATTCATTGAAAAAATCATAGAATTATTAATCCCAATAATATTTCTTATTACGATTTTGCCTTGTGCACTAAAGGAGAATGTGTCAAATTTATTAGTATCGTTGAAACACCTCCTTTTTTTTATTTTATTTAACAGCTAACAGTATGAATGTGATTGGAATGTCTTTCTAAAGATGTTTGGAAGCTTATTTTGATAAATCCACCAGCCTACGATCAAACAGGCTTATAATATAGCCTTCATCCCTTATATGGGTATGAATTGCCAGGGGAGGTTAAAACAACAGCTTTACATACATGGTTACAGAGAATCTAAAAAATTGCCAGTCTGCTTTGGAAAAACGGAACAAAATTACCGGAACTTATCTAAAATTGGACATGCGCAGTCCCCCAAAAAATAATAATGAATTCAGCTCATTCTCCTTCCTTGAACACAGCAGAATCGTAATAAGAAATATTATTGGGATGAATAAATCTATGATTTTTTCAATGAATAAACAGTTCATGAACTAGATCGAGATATCTAGAATATATCATTTATGAATGAAAGAAAAAGTGTGGGCTGCTAATTTGAAGCCAGAGACCATGCCCACTGTAGGTGATTACGCCAGATGAGCTGGTGGTGAGGAGAGGTATACACTAAGTGTAGTGTCACAACCTATCATACAGGCAGTGGGGGGAAGGGGGAGAGAGTCATGAAAAGAATTATAAGCATCTATTGGAGGGAGGGGTTGTTAATGTGTCTCAAAACGAACATCCAAATTATGAAAACAAGAAGAGGGTCCTTGGATGGGAATTAAAAGAAAGACAGAGAGAAAATTCATGTAGCCAATGTAGCCTAGTTGAAAATATCATGTTTATTAAATTATAATAATTAATTTATAGATCAATAATCTATATAGCTTTATTTCTGTCTGTTTCTACACATAGATTACATAGGTATATAAATAAATAAACTATAAATGATATATATATATATATTCTATATAGATTCTAGTTAGAAAGAGAGACAGAGAGAGTATATATGAGGAAATAGACTATAAATATAAATACATATTGCAAAAGGGAATCTACTTCAATTAATATAATCTAAAAAAATTTTAAGTAACACAGATATAATTTATTAGTAATTACGTAGTGGTGTTCAATGACGGTGCTCACTGTCCAAGTGAGGAGAAAGCCCAAAAACTGTGTTTTAATATAGGAGCATGAAGTGACCCAATTTATTTTAAAATAAAATCTTGACTATGGGTGGTAATACAAAGGAACACAGCTATTTTTATTGTCCTTTAGTTGAAGAATAAGAATCTGCTTTTACTTTTTTTGTAAGTTAAACCATCACCAAATAAAAAAATAAAATAAAAATTTGACCTAATTGCCGAAAGTCTGTGTTCAGATATAAGAATCTACTATAGAAGATACTTAGACATCTTAGATAGTCATAAATCTAGAGAGTAGAGTAAATAAAGTTTGAACATTGACCACCCTACCTACATAAACCAATTCCCAGCCATTTTTTACATTTCAATTTTTATAGCTATATAATGGTCTGACACAAAAAAAAAATCAATGACTTTGTCATCCTATTGTAGATAAAAATGTAATGTACTTAATGAAAGAGGGGTAGGGTGGGTATGGTCATGCATAAAAATCTTTGACGTGATTCTTCTTTCTAGAAAAGTGGTCAAAGATTCATCAGACCCATCAAAGGATCTAAGACATGCTTTTTAAAAATTTCATACTACTTGAAATCATTTTCTTTTTACATCAACACAATTCCACATTTTCTTTCTCGGCTTGTAAATAACCTCATATCAAGGTCATTTAAGTTTTACCAGTAGGGCCTAACCTTGCTCATCATGCTAAGGGAAAAACCTTGCAAGGGAGAAGAGGAGGAGTCATTTCAGGTAGTCTTCTCTCTACCGTATCTTATTGTTGCTACTGGGTCATTTTTCCCCTGTAATGCAACTTTATTAGCTCAGTGTGTGCGTCTGTCACAAATTAGCCATTTTGGTACCAGTGCCAGTTCGATCTGTGATTGCTTACTGCTCTCTCTCTTTGACTAATTTTTTTTTTTTTAGCATCTCCACTCTTCTAGAATGCTTAGTGGACATGGGCGAGGGGAGGGGGGGCTCACTATCCCTTCTGATTTTGACAATCTTGTAGACCATACTTAGTATAGCACATATACAGTTCTCACAAGCTCAGTACATGTAAAAATTGTTTCACACCAAGGCCTTAAGCGCACCTGGTCGATCAATAATTGTAGGCTATAGGGCTACATTGTTATTGCTTTGTTGACATTTTTTTTCTAGCCATTCATCAATTTTTTTCTACCATTGTAAATAATTGTTCATTTTAAAAAGTATAAAACATTTGTACTAATTTGATGCAGGCTGCCTATTAAATGGTTTTAAAGAATATTTAAATACTTTTTGCATATGCATACATTTTTTTAGCTTTTAAAAAAATATTTTTTAGCATTTTTTTTTCAGTGAAACATGTAATTAACACACACAAGAACACATGCATAACTTAATTACATTTAGTACTACATTTTTTTGACAAAAAACAAAATTTTATATAAACGTTTAAAATAAAATGTTACAATTAAAAGTGTTGTGTTATTCTTCAAGGGAACTAGAAATTAATTTTTTTTATTGTAACCCATTGTATGAATTTTAGAGTTTAAAAAGCATTATTGTGTTATAAACTTCTTTTAAAATATTAACATGCAATTCTTTCTTTATTAAGCCTTTCCGCAATAGATTGTGGAATTGTTATAGAATCGGAAGAAGAGAGGGTCGTCACTATCTTTACTATGCCACAAAATTCAGATCAGTGAGACGAAAGCAAATTAACTATGTGAGTAAACAGTGCAGTTTTTGACATGTGGTGAAACAACATTGGCTATGTGTTGCTAATTAAACTAATGAAACATAAATGGAGTTTGATGCTTTTAGTGCTGAAACTAATTATGAAACATATAATAGGAGGCCAGATAACAATTTTTTATATTGACTTATATTGACAAAGTATGTTGGATTTAAATGGTTGCTTGGGAGTCCTAATATGACTTCCATAAAAAATGGGATGCGCAATCGAGAGGCTAAGTGCGCTTGAACTTGGCTTGTCTTGGCTACCTAGAAGGGGGCTTGAGGTTTGACACCCGACTCAGGCAGAGTTGTGTTTACTGAGTGCCTAAAGGCAGCACGGAAAACCAACTCCTAGATACCCCCTCCCCCCCACTGGTCCACAAATGAGATTGGACCAAAAGCGCTCTGAGCATGCTATAAGCATGAAAGTAGCGCTATATAAAAGCTATAATAATAATAATAAAATGATTAACATTGTTTACTATCAACCTGAAGAGTTTAAATTTGGCATTGTTTTTAATAATCAACAAATTTTTACCCATAATTTTCTTATTAGTTTTTAATTAATAGTTTATATGTTTGAGATGTTTCATAAAATGTTTTTGAGCTCATAATTATAATAATGTTAACATCCTGAATATTTTGTACACTATTCAGATATTTACATTTAGAATAGCCGCAGGATGTGCACAACATGGTGTTCAGTATTCTTCATTTATGAAATCACTCTATGAGGTATTCTTTTTAGATGTTCTTTAGGACTCTTTTTACTTTAAATTTTAATGTTTTAAATGGTTTTAAACAATTATGAGTTTTTAAAAGTTAAGTGTTTTAATGCAAATGACTTAATTTTTACTTTGTGTTTTTTTGCAGTCCAACATTGCACTAAATCGTAAGATGTTAGCATTCTTGTCACTTTATGAGCCAAGAACCTTCCAGGTAATACTGGTTTAGCTTTAAATAGAAAAAAAATTATTCTGTTTTTAGATTATTAATGAAAAATGTAGTAATGAACTTTGTGTATAAAAAAATTGTACTTTAAATTCAAACCGATTTTCTTTTTAAAGAAGCCTTTCTGTTTTAACTTCAGAGTTTGTGTGAATTTGTCAAGAAAAAACACAGTGAAGCAGTCAGTCAAGGCTTGGCATCAGCTATAGCTCCAACACCAAGTGGAGTGATCACAAGGGACATGATTCAGAAAGTGTCTAAAACATAAGATTTATTTTGTTTACGTGTGTGTATTGGAAGAAGTAACATGGAGTGAATGCAAGTGTGTTTTAGAAGATAGAGCAAAGTTGCCATTAATCTAAAAATAAACTGGCTAATTCGGAGACTATTTTTTGCTTGTCTTAAGCTAGTTTTTTTTTCATACATTCTATGGTAATTAAAATTACTTAATTTAATTAAAGTATTATAACAGTGATCATCTTATCCCTTAAATGTTAAAAGGCATTCTTTTTCATGCTAACACTTCACAAAGAGTGAGGCAATTGGTATACCTTCAGACCTGTCACAGATCACTAGTACTTTTCAAATCTACCAGGCATAAAAATGTACACATGTACTTTTTTAACAATAATCATACTTTTTTTTTTATATCGTTGCTGTAATTTATATTCTGACACATTCATTCTCTATGTTGCTGTTACATAAAGTGACTGGCATTACTATATGTAAACTAATGTTTTATTATAGATTAAGTTTTTCTGTTGTGGAATATGTTTTCTTGAACTATACCATGTCAAATTTGAATTTGTAAGCAATAATTAAGAATTGTAGTATTCAAAATTTTGTTTGAAGTAAATCAACTTCTATTTTAGACCTACCTATCAAAAAGGCTTGCAAATAAAGCTAATGGTATTATTTAGCTAGCATAATGACAGACTCAACAATTCTGGGTGGATTTGGGGGTGTTCTTGATAACTAATCTTTCACTGGATTTGCTGCTTTATTTTTCTTTCATTGTTTATAAGAAGAAAAAAAAAAACACATTTCTACTGCATTATTAGACATTTAAGCCAGGAACGTGTCATTTAATTGTTGAAATAGTAAACCACTGTATTTGATGTCTCATTAAATGATAAGGACATTATGCGCTTGGCAAAGAAGCATCAAAGGCAACTTGGACTTTTTGTAAACCTTCTAGAATGTGATCATTATCTGAAAATTAAAAACATTTCTATTTAATTATGTACTGTAAACATAACATCGTTCGTTTCAAAATATTTTTTAAAGTGATTCTAACGTAATGTATATTGATTGTTTCCTCTTGGAAAAGTACTGTATACTTTTGAATACCAGTTACAGATTTTGATGGTTGCTATAAATCTAGAGAATTCTAATTTGGGCTTTGGGCACTTCAGATCGCATACGTTCCTTCAAAAGTGAAGATATCTACACATATCCGTTAGTATTGCCGTACTTTGAGATTTAAGCTCTTTCTAAATCATGTCGGGCTAAGGGACCATCAAGGAAACTATGATTTTCAATTAGTTCGATATGTCCGGTTCAAAAGATACATTTGTGTAGGTCTAATCAGAATATGGTAATGCCAACCTGTACATGCACTTACAGATTTGACCTCAGCATAATTGTAGAACTTCAGAGAACGTAAATGTTTGTCAAATGTTTCAGATGTTCCATCAGAGTTGATAATTTACCTCCTAGTCCAAACCTCCCTCAGGACGACGGGGTATGGGAGCGAGCACGATTTGAACCCGGGACCATCGATAAGTCCGAACGACAGCCCAGCGCGCAAACTGCACGACCTGGCAGCCATTAAGCATGTTGGTAACTAAATCTAGGGCAATGTGAAGCCTCGTGAAATCTTCTCATTCACATTTGCTACAAAAATATTAATAGTCGCGTCGTTACAAAATAATCAACATTAACTATTAGATATCATTTTATAAATGAATTCTGGTACCTTGGATCTACAATGCAAGGTGACCTGTCTCTAGAAGAGGAGAAAAAAAAACACATAGGAAAGGTCGCATCAATCTTCGCTAGAGAGAAAAAATAAACTCATTCCACTTGCGCTGCCTTCAAATGATCTTAAAAATAACATGGAAAGAAAGAGTGTGAAATACTGAGATCCTCGCGAGAACCGGCCCTCCCAGCATTTTAACAGTCCTCAGGCAACGCCGCCTGCGCTGGCTCGGACATGTTCGCCAGATGGAGGACAATCGCATCCCAAAAATCATTCTGTACGAGTAACTTGAGTCTGGCTCAACAAAAACTGCTCGCCCCCACCTCCGTTACGTGGATGTGATAAAACGGGATTTAAAATCAGTAAACATTAATACTGGCCGATTGGGAGGACAGCGGTGACCAAGAAAGCTATGGACAGCGAGAAAACATGGGCCTCAACTCTTGAAGAAAAGCGTGCCACACGGAAATTGGTCAGCTCCTCTACCACCAAAGCTGAAGCCACCTTGACCTGCAATATATGTGGACGGGAGTGTCTCTCCAAAATAGGGCTTCACAGCCACATGAAAAAGTGTTCGAGATGAACTATAGTCGTTCTACTACTGAAGGAGGCCAATATTTATGCTAGTACAATTCTTTACCAATATTTAAACAATCTGGCGCTTCAAAGCACTCCCTTTTACAGAACAAGATCCGAATCTTTAACACAAACGTCAGTCTATGCGATTCCAAGACACCGAAAATCACCAAAACAAATCGGGAAATATATGTATGGAATACCGGTATGGAAAAACTCTAGACCCGATCGCTTACTTTTGTCTACGCCATCTATTGAGAAATAAGTGTCCCTAAAGAGAGAATCAATTTAAAAAGTGGTCGGTCAGCATAGCTGAGGATACTGGATTGACATGGGAGCAGAAGAAGAAAATTGCTCAGAATCGAGTTCGATGGACAGGTGTGGCTGCGGCTCAATGCTCCTCTGTGGGGGTTCACAGGAATAAGTAAGCAATTCTATCTAATTTGACACTGAAGACATTTTATTGTTCAACTTTTAGTCTTTCAAACTGACGATTGTGAATAAGAAAAAGCATGGGAAGGAGTTAGGCCTATCCCTTTTAGGGATGCGCCGTATTTTAGTTTGCTGCTCCTATTAGAACTCGTCAGATATAGGCCTATATGCATTGAAGTGAATCGGGCTATGCACCTATTTCAAACTTTTGATAAAAACTGTAACATTATTTTCAATGCACGGGCTCGTATACAGGATGGGTGCCTAGTCGCGCCTTTCTATGCGCTTTAATGGACTGTTGTCAAAATGGTTCGAGCACCGCACACCGTCATCCACCCTCCTCAGTATTATTATACATTTCTGAAGAAACGTCCAAACATTTTTTTTTACGTATAGGTAATTATGCCACACTGATAGTATTGATATAGCCTAGACTATGTGTGTTAGTGTGTATGTATATATGTGCTTTTTCTGTGACGGTACGCACTCTCTCTCTCTCTCTCTCTCTCTCTCTCTCTCTCTCTCTCTCTCTCTCTCTCTCACACACACACACACACAGTTAAGGAAGATTTTGATTTTTAAACCCCCCCTCCAAAATTTACGATAAGCCCCCTTTTCAAAATATAAAAAAAGTTTTTGAGTTTAAACCCTCCTTCAGAGTGGTTTGATGCTAAAAAATACCTCTTCAATATAAAAAAAGCAAATTACACACTAAAATTATTTGAGCATAGCCAAGACAACCCCTAACCCAAATCCCTCTCCTACAGATAGCTATTTTTTAAAGTTTAAACCCCTCCAGATGGCTTTTAGTTTAAAATCCCCCTTCAAAGCTTTATGAGGTGGAAAACCTCTATTTTCAATATTATTCTAAAGCAAACTACAGTTACTAATTTACATTCTTTGTCCGTAGCTAAATTTTGAATTTAAAACAAAACAGCATAACTCCATACAGAGATTTTTTAGTTTAAAAAATTAAAACCCCCAACAGATGATTTTGACGATAAAACTTCACTTTTTGATATAAAATCTAAAGCAAACTAGTCACTTAATTCCAAGAGCGTATTAAAGAGAAGTTACACATTTCTACCAGTGGCGGGGCTCAATTAATAAAGTGCAGTGAGTAGTCATCTGCCGAAATTGAATAACACTAAATGTGGCTCAACAAAGATGGCTAAGACAGATTTTAGGAGTCAGTTATAGAGATCGGGTCTAAATCAAGGAAATCCTATGACGAACTGGGAGTCGATCCCTTAGTATGATTGTGACAGAGCGTCGCATGAGGTTTGCGGGACATGTTCTCCGACCAATTAAATTAGACATAAGAGTTGCGATGACATCCTAGTACAATTTGGCGCCACACATTCGTGGAGGTCTTCAGAGCAGGTGGGAAGAGGCTTCAGACATTACCAGTGACAAATTTTTGTGGAAACTGATTGACGGCAAATTCGACGAACGGCGCGGGAGGGTCTAATAAGTAAGTAAAAATAGCACATTAGGTTTTTGAAATAAAACTTTTTAGTAGCAGGAAAATGCACAGTAGACAGGGGCGGACTGGGTATCAAAATCGGCCCGGGCATTACCATATAAACCGGCCCATGTCATATATTTTCGGTGTGGGGGGGATTTTTACCCCACTCCGCAATTTATATATATATTAGTGTGTGTGTGTATGTAATTAATCTTCATTACATTCTGATCTTTCATTCTTTCAAACGTTTTTTCTAGACTAGAATACTCTCTTCCTATAATCAGTGGAAAGAGAGTATACACCGCCAAGGGACAGCAAGGGAGTCCGGGGGAGCGCTGTAAGCTGTGAGCTCCTGCCAGTGGGGTCGGGGGCGAAGCATTATTTCCGTTATTTTAAGCTTTAAAAATGCATATTCTGAGCTATCTACAGTGCAATTAGCCTGCTAATCTTTCGCTAGAAAAAATCAAAAACCATATCTGCTATTCAATGGAGTCCAGCGACTGGTAGAAAATGGTAAAATGCTTTAGTTTTTGTATTGGAGGGGGAAGGGAAACCACAAAACCCCTTTTGGTTACTCTCATGAAATTTGGTGACTATAGTTTGCTTAAGTTGGCTGCACTGGGGCAGTAAGTAAAGTTTCCCTTTCAGACAAAGAGGTCTGAGGCAAGTGATGGTTTGAAGACCCTCCCCTCATGTATGTTGATCTGCGACTTAAAATATGCTAAATCTTTGGTTTTCCTGGCTGACTCAGGCAACCCATTCTATTAAAAGATAAGAGAAAGTAGAACGGTTAGAGAGGCACTTACTTAATGTAAAAAGCTCTTGCTTCCTCTGAGTACATTCTCAAAAACGCGATTGTATAGGAATATACCATGACCCATTATTTAAATTATAAATCTCCTTTCATTAACTATCGGATGTGACAGCACTATATAAATTATTGTAATTATTGTAATAATTTTCAGCATTAATGACTTCATACTAAGTTGCTCGACCGACTAACCCATTCTTTAGTGGACGAGGTCTTATCTGAAAGCCAATGTGGTTTCAGAGACGGTTGAGGTACATCTGATACGATATTTGTTCTGCGACAATTACAAGATACATGCAAAGAGCAGAACTTAAACCTATACGCTGCCTTTGTGGACCTCACCAAGGCTTTCGACACAGTCAGTCGCGATGGTTTGTGGAGGATTTTAGCCAGGCTGGGATGCCCATCTACGTTCCTATCCATTCTCAAGCAGTTTCACGTGGGACAAAGAGATCAGATTAGACTCAATGGTGCCCTTTCTGATCACTTCCCAATACAAAATGGCGTGAAGCAGGGTTGTGTACTTGCTCCTACTCTATTGACGAAGGCATCTATATCCGGTTTCGTTCTGACGGCAATGTGTTCAATCTTCGACGTCTACTATCCCATACAAACACAAAGAAGATGGTCATAACGGAGTTTCTCTATGCCGATGATTGGCCCTGCTAGCTCACATGAATATGATCTCCAGAACGCGGTAAACAAATTTGCATACGCTGCCGCCTCTTTTGGTCTATCTATAAATCTCGGGAAAACAGAAGTCATGTTCCAGAAGTCACTCAATAAAACATACTCAGCCCCAAAGATCACCATAAACGGACAGCCCCTTAATGTGGTAGACCACTCCACATATCTAGGTAGTATAGTGTCAAATGACGCCTCACTTTCAAGGGAAGTTGATAATCGTCTGGCCAGGGCCAGTAGCGCTTTTGGACGCCTTCAGGCGAGAGTTTGGCGGAACAGATCAGACACAATGCCTACAAAAATCAGTGTCTACCAGGCGGTGATTCTCTCAACCCTTCTGTGTGTCTCTGAGACAAGGACACTATACAGGAAACATCTAAGACTTCTTGAGCGCTTCCACCAAAGATGCTTGCGCTCTATCATGGGCATACGTTGGCAAGACCGCACTACAAACAGTGATGTCCTTGCGAACGCCGGTATGGACAGTATAGAGGGACTTCTTTTGGTCCCACAATTACGCTGGGTAGGGCACGTATCCCGTATGGGAGACGAACGTATGCCAAAGGCAGTCTTTTTTGGTGAGCTTAAAGGTGGTCGACGTAACAGAGGCGCCCCACGGAAACGCTTCAAAGACCAGCTTAGGCGTAACCTTTCCTTGGCTGACATAGAAGAGAGCACCTGGTTGCATGCGGCTTCAGAACGAGACAGCTGGAGGTCACTCACGAAGGCCGTGGGATACACATTTGAGACCAAAAGAAAATCTGTTGCTGATGACAAACGCAGACGGCGATAAGAAAATCTAAATCAACCACCTGCGGACAATGGTTATGTTTGCCCTGGATGTGGCAAAATATGTAGGTCTCAGCTGGGACTGCGCAGCCACAGGAAATACTGCATTCCTCACTAATCTTCGGACTCGAAGACAAGCCTTATTATTATTTCTAAGCATAAGTTTGCCATTAATAATAATAGTATAAAATTGATTTAGATCTAGTTTTTTTTGTTTTTTTTAAATTAAATACTTTTTTTGTAAGCCTTAAGTGTAGTATTTTTAGATCTATGTTATTAAAAATAAACAAAAAGAAACTTACTTTTTCTTTTCAAATCGCAGAAAGTAGAGCTTTATACCCATATTGAGCTGTGAATAAGCTGGGTGGTTTGCAATTTCGCGGCTGTGTGATTTCTTTTAAGAAATGTTAAAGAGCAAATTGTCGCGCCTATCTTTTTTGCTACGTTATATCAATGTTTTCTAACTTAACCTCTCTCATCCCTCTTTTTGGTTAAATTTCATTGGAACCATTAAAAGACGGGGGAGGGAAGGAGAAAAAAATGGCAGAGCCATCAAAGGCCCATGCCGACCAGCAAAATGATTAGGCTTAACACATCCTCGAAGACATCAAAGCAGTCCATGCCGCTCGTGCATAGCATAAAGTACGGTCTAACGTTTTGTAAATGATAATACGTACAGTGTATAGTGTATCTTTCTTTATATATTCTTGATGAATTTCAAACAAAATTAATTGTAATAAGAGTTAAAAAAACAAAAGACAAAACAAGAAAACGTGTTCGGGCCTTTGTGTCTTGCTGCTGTCACTTTGTTTTTAAAGTTGTCTGCATTGACATTTTTTTTTCTTTGGTCGCGACCAGACCGGCCCACCGGGCATTTGCCCGTTTGCCCATATAGCCAGTCCGCCCCTGACTGTAGATACCTCCGAAGATGCATCTTGTTGGCTTTCAATATCAGAAATAGTGCTTGGCGGCGTGCGCGCTGGGGGAGCTCCTAGCGCTCCCCCAGACCCCCTTGTTGGCAATGACTGGGGGTCTGCAATTTTCCCACTAATTCCAGGAAGAACCTACTCTAGGGCACAATAAGCGTCTTCCAAAAGAATGATGATAAAAGAATGTAATAAAGATTATGTACACATACACACATACACATATATATATATATATATATATATATATATATACATATATATATATATATATATTATATATATATATATATATATATATATATATATATTATTTATTTACTTAAGTCTTTTCACCATAGCCTACCTATCCTGGGTATCATATCATCAAGCACCTGACCATTGGCAGCCGTCATGCGAACTTTGATGGGACCATCGGCTATAGCTCCTCCGCCGCTCAAAAGCCAATAGCCATCGATGCTGTGTGTTAGCGTCTGCCATGCTCCATTTTTTTCAATTTGGACTCCGGTGATGGGTATTCTAATAGAAAATGTTAGATCATGTCATCAGATTGCCTGAGTTGAGAGGTAGAGGGTGGGGAAACGTTGTTTTTTTCACAATAATATAAAAACGAAAATGTTAGTGTGGAGTGCTATGCAAAGAGACACCTGGTTGACGTCAGTATAACGTGTAACTTTGTCACGTGACAAAAAGACATATCTTTGTCAGGCCATGTCATGGTGACGTTAAGTGTTGTTGTTTTGTTTTTGTTGTTGTATATTGCTTACGTCTTTTGTTGTTGTTGTTGTTGTATACGTATTTATAATTATGGAATTCTGCATAGCTCATGGCTATAATACAAGTTAGATAACATTAATAATCGGTAATAGAAAGATGATCGGTCATAGTGTTACAAGATCAGCTGTCGTCATCAAGAAGTAGGCCTACATAGAAGTCAAACAAAGCGCTGGTTGTGAATGTGTTTCGTCAGTGAATGATGTTCACATTTTTCCTCCATATTGTTTTTGTAAAGTAGTTACGCTGAGGTTCTCAATTGTAGTCAAACTGAATTTCCATTTGATTGGATCAATAAAATTATCTTATCTTATGGACACATTGCTCTTTCAACCAATGAAGCCGGGGACATTCCCCAATGTTTCCTCTGACTCCAGACATTGACGTAACTGTGAAACAATTTGGCAGGAAACACCCCGGGCAAATACCCTGCCCCACCGTGGCGCCCGGTTCTTAAACGATCGTGAGAGGGGACGATTATGCCAAAGGATAGCAGAACAAAACTCCCCACATGGTCAGCCTAGTAGGTAAAAGGAATATAGCGAAGACCCCGGTGTAGCGGCCTCCGGCCGCGTCTCTAGTCCGTGAGTGTCCGTGTCACTGGAAGTGAACGTCGAAATAAACACGAGTTTAACCCCAAGTCTGACCCCCTGCCAGACAGAATGGTGTATACGAGGTGTAGCCTACACCGTGCATTCAGGTCGGTGAAAGGGAGCTCTTGTTCGCATTTGCTGGCGTTAGGGTTCCAGGTGAAATGCACAACTCTACACGACAATTTCAAATGGTAGGAAACACGTCAATTATAGGCCTACACCATGCAGGTAAAAAAAACAACACTTAATGTTGAAATATTTGAATTCACCTTTCGTTTCTAATCTGCAACTTAATGTTGAAATATTTGAATTCACCTTGCGTTTCTAATCTGCAACTTAATGTTGAAATATTCGAATTCACCTTTCGTTTCTAATCTGCAACTTAATGTTGAAATATTTGAATTCACCTTGCGTTTCTAATCTGCAACTTAATGTACCAAGCATTGCTGCCTTGAAATGCATATTGAATAGTGCTAGATCCAACAGGGCATTGGACGGCTTGCATTGTGATATCCCAGCGGCCATCACCATCTAGAGCGAAGTCAACATCCCCTAGAAAACAAAAACACGTAAATTTAAAATTAAGTAAAAAATAAATACGTCTTTAAAAAGCTCGATCGTTTATATTGAGTCAAATTTCATATTGTTTTTAGTCAATCATTTACTTTATTTATATAGTTTTTATAGATATAGGCTAACACTAATACATTTGTGCAATTGGAAGTATTTTTATGCTTATGGCATGTTTAGTGCGCTTTGGTCCAATTACTTTTGTAGACAAATAGGGGAAGGGGGGATCTGGTAGAAGGCTTCTGTGCTGGCAGATTTCAAAAGCAATTTTTTTAAAAAGTTTCTCGAGTCTGTCGAATTCCAACTCGAGCTTCCACGATGGAAGGCCGAGGTGTTTTGCGACTGATTCTTTCAAGTGTTTTTAAAAATAGGTTGTCTATTATAAGTTTAAAACTTTTAACGAACGACCTAATTCTATACTTTATTATGATTATTGTTACGGGTCGCCCGTTTCCAATAAAGTAGGCCTACATTTTCCATATAAAACAAAGTTAATTAATTACGACTTATTGATTAACATTTTTTTTCATTGATTCATGTGTTGTCATTGACAGCTTGATCCGAGAAAGGGAAGTAGCAGAAATGACATGTCAAAGATCTTGACCAGACAGCTCGGTAAAAAAAGAAACTAGATTTATAAAGTATTAATGAGCTATTTTTTTAAATTGTTTTTTTTTTTCTTGCATCAACGGAACATTGGAGCTATTAAGACATTAATTGGCATTTTAGTAGACTACCCTATATAGTTTTTGTTTTTTTAGATTATTTGAAAAGAAATTTTAATTCAAGTCCCATCTCTTTCCCATAACCACGTCATTGTGTATTTCCCCCACTATATTTGTAAATGCTAGCTCACACTATTTTATTTTTAGTATAATTAGGTCTTGAGAAGAATTTCTCATTCTGTTTAGCTTTCATATTTGCGACCAATACATATTTTGAAGCAAGAATAAATTACGTAAACAAAAAACGAACAGTGTGATCTTAAGGAGACAGACAAGTCAGTTACCTTCATGACAAACTGGACACATATCTTTAACATAAACAATATGTTCCCCAACTATAGGATTGTTTCCAAGACCATGACCTGATCCAACAACCTTCAAATAAGTATTTCTTTAACGTTAGCTCAAATAAGAGAAAGCATTAAAATAGCATGTATACATAATATACCTAAGGCGATATGCTTTCAAGTTCCACAATGAGCTTATTATATGTATATCCATTCTGTGCTTTTTGTTGCTTCATATGTCTTGAAGGCCTATCATAACACTACTTTGTATTTTATAAAATGACGAATAAAATAAATGGTAGTTAAATGTTGTCTTTAAATAAATTGAATAAAATAACACCTTTATACACATGCCACATGTCATAGAATTTAAAAATTGTGGTCTGTTTAGAGCAACTAGTGACGAGATTTTCGGATCTGAAGCAGCCATCGGCAGAGGTCTTGCTATTTGGCAAGTTCCGTCCACTGTTTCTCCATAATAGGTGCCCTGTGTATAAAACAAAAGGTATCAGAGGAAACTTTCTAAAGAAAAGAGGAAAAATTGTAAATGTTAACATTAATATTTTAGTGTGATGTGCGCTTCCGACTGCCGTCTCTTAAGTCGGGAGTTCGAACCCTTACGGCTGTCATCCTTATTGCTTTCCTGCAGGATGTTTGAGCTAGAACGCAATACTCTTTATTGCTGAAGAAACGTCTCTGACAAAAAAAAACATGACAAATGGGACACCAGGAACGATCTCTTTTCAACATGACATGTGAATACAATTCATTTTAATTGAATAAAATTCATTTTAATGGCCTTTTTATGATTGTAAAGTTTGACTATTTCACATCTTAACCAACTTACAGCACAAATATAGGCCTATATAATATATACTTATCATTTTGTTGAAAAAAAATTCTACTAGAATGCTGCAATAGCTGACAGGTAGGCCTAGTATTGTTTCTCTAGTGAACCGTAACATTCACTATTTGATTTTTGTTTAAAATTAATTTTAAAAAATACCAATAATGAAAGAAAATACCATAGTTAAAATATTAACGTCATCTCCTAGAGAAATTGACTTATTAAGCCGACGAGTTCTATCTGCTTGAAACTCCCGTTTCTAGAGAGGCCAAGTAGGCCTATCTGCCTTCACCACTTCACAAAAAAAATCTTATCCGTAACATCTGTTTCGTCGGGATTATGGTACAAGAGCAGACCAGGTGCTATCATTTGGTTGGCAACAGAGCTGTTTGAGACTTTTGCTGTTTATGAGTGTTTTTTACTTTTACTATATTCGAGTAGCCAAATTATATCAATCATAAAAAGGCCATTAAATAATTTTTTATTCTACGTGTCACATTGGCAATAGTTGTGATTTTTGCTGATGTCCCATTTGTTATATATTCTTTTTTTTGGGAGGGGGGGAAGGCGTAAATATGTCCAATGGCAACCTGGCTATAACAAAATTTTGAACCTGTATTACTATTACTTTGATAGCAACATAAAGTAAATAGGGACCAAAGTTACACTACTTTTGAAAGTTTATAAAAACGGACTCGCTCCAAAAAAAACAAAAAAAAAACAACAGACTAACCTCGTTTTAAAATCGAGGTTAGCTTGAATCAATCGGTGGTAGCCTTACATCAAATGTTAAGTGTAGGCAGGGCTGGCCTTAACCACAGGCAAAATGGGCAGCCGCATAGGGCCTCCGACTGGTGGGAACCTCGCACAGGGAAAAATTGCGAAACATGGATCAAATCACATACATATCAGAACCCCATGGGTATGTGTGGCTCTGTCTACTAGCCTAGAACCAGGTCTCTACTATGATTCAAGGTTTATTCGCAAATGTTTATATCTACTTGTTAGACCTACGTATGTTTGAAGATCATTGTTTCTTCCCTCTGGTGAAATGTTGAATCGTTATTTCTAGTCTAGTACGTGATCATGAATCTTACATGAAGCACTTTAGTGCACTGTCGGCGTTATATAAATTAACTTCTTTGTTGATTTAGATACAGGACGGTTTATAATTAATTGGGTATTTTTCGGTCTATATTTTTGGCTTTTCTATTTCATTTGGGGCCTCCCTCTTCACTACGACTAGGGCCATTAATTACCTAAGGCTGGCACCGTGGACAGGCACACTCTATTTGGTATTTACTCACATCTCCTTTGTAGCTTTTAGTAAACAAATCCAAAATTGCTTGATTTTTAACTCCTGGTTGTGCTGAAACGAATTTAAGATAAAAGCTTCTACTAAAAGTAAAAATGATAACGTATGTAGTTTACTACACCAATAATCATTATTTTTCAATACTTTTTAAAGTCTAAATCCAGGTTTCATTTTCTACAGAAATAAATCAACAGGAGTAAATAGTCGTGGACATCGATGGTCTACTCACTAGTGGCCGAAGGATAAAGTGGGAGAGACTGGGATTTTTAGAACTCCCCGGACTCTATTGGATATATAGGTATCTGATATTTGTTGGAGCAGTCTTATTGCTTGATCGTTGGTTTGTAGCTCCAAACTACTAGAGGAGAGCGACTAAATATAAAAAAGATAATATTATATAGATATTCAACTAATTTTGTTTACAAACTATGTTTTCTACATAAAAATTAGACCGCCCCTCCACTCAAAGGGTTTGGGTGGGGATATGTAATCGTCCCCGAATTGGTCAACATACCAGAAGGGGAACAACATATTATAAAGATTGGTGAAAATATCAATAAGTAGCTTTTATAAATATGTAACTTGTTATATTGACAAACTCTGATTTCTACAAAAAAATTGGACCCCCCCCCCCCCTGAATCGTTAGTAGAGTCGGGTATTTGTGAACTGTTTTTTATGGTAGGGTTGAACCGCAAATGTCTGTAGTTTTCTTGAGCTTTTTTAACGCGACTGAAGAGGGCCATATAGATATTTAAACAATATTATATAATCTGGCTAAACTAGCCAATTATCTATCACTAAAATGAATGTCAACAATAATGTGTTTATTTAACTTATGCAGGATATATAAAAAGGCTAAACTTACATTGTGTGAATGTCAAAAATCCAAGTAAATGTGAGACGAAAATGATTTTCAACATTTTAACATTTCAAGTCAGCTGTTTAATCTTGCTTTAACTTTTTATTTTCTTATCAGCATCTTGATCTATATTTTTTTTAAATAATTCCTTTTGATTTTTTTTTTCTATATTTAAAGATTACATTTCACATTCACCTTCATCTGCCCCTTAGTAGGTTGAACCTTTGGGGCGTTACACATGATCTGTTGACCATCTTTCTCCATTCCTTTCTGTCTTTTGATTTAAATAAAATCTCTTAGACTGTTAAATTCTAACTGAGGAGTGGCTATGGCCCATACGCAACAAATACAAGTGGCGCACAATACTCAGAAATAATAAGCCTACAAGTTGGTAGAACTTTAACCTTGCCCGTCATGTTTTTAGGTCGTTCTCTTCTAAATAATTGCATATTCCAAGCGCCGCTACAATGAAAACTTTGAATACGCTTTGAATATTTGATTATATTGTAAAATGTGTGAAAACTAAGAAAATTTTAACCAGAGTTATGCCTGTCTCTTCGGCTCAACATACAGATGCGAATTAGCACATTAAAGCTATTTATGACTATCGTGTCTGTAAGTAAAATTATTTTAAAACAAGGTCACAAAAGACAGTTTGTGTGGAAACACAAACTCAAAATCGGCTCCCGAAGTGGTCCACCCAGGCAGGCTTCAATATTTTCAGAAAGAACATCCGAATGAAATTATATCAAAGACAAATGAGAGATAAGAATGGAGAAAGAAGGTTGACAGATCTTGTGTGGTGCCCCAATGGTGCTGCAGATCAAAGGATAGGTGCAAGTGAATGCAAAGTTAGATGTGAACCAGGCCTAATTAATTCCCCTTTCAAACCTTGTGGTCTATAGGGCAGATGATGTAAAGTTCATCTGTTTTTGTAGCCTACGGTTAACGACCAACCGCCTTTACTTTTCCCCAACTAATATCAGGTACCCATTAGAGCTGGGTAGACTCAGAGGCGCCTAAGGATTCCGAAGTTGAAAATCCCAGTCTTCACCGAGCCTCTTCTGGTATTTACATAATGTTATCGTTTTGAAAGGGCTTTTTTTTCCAATTTTAACGAGATCTAAACGGGACGGAGGGACAGACGGACAGACATTTCGCACAAAACTAATAGCGTCTTTTCCCCTTTCGGGGGCCGCTATCTTATCTTATATAATATAGACGTTACTTCAAAAAAGAAGATGATTACGTCCTACGCGTCATGCATTTAGTCATGCATATTAACCAATGACTTAAATTCTGCCAAGTCACTGGTTTTTCTGGCTAGCTCAGGCAACCCATTCCATGCTCTAATAGCACTAGGGAAGAAGGAGTATTTGTACAAATTTGTCCTAGCATATGGGACGAGGAATGTGCCTTTATTTTTGTGTCTTTCAGAGTATTTTATTAGATTTTGTTTTTGTATTTGAAGATTATGGTTCAGTGTTTTATGTATAATTGCTACTTTACTTTTGAGTCTTCTGTCCTGAAGGCTTCCTAAATTTAGTGATTTTACTAATGGTGTTACTCTAGTCAAATGTGAATATTCGTTTGTTATGAATCTCACTGCTCTATTTTGTGTTTGTTCCAGTTTCTTAATGTTTTCTTGAGTTGAGGGGTCCCAAACGGTGGATGCATATTCTATTATTGGCCTAACCAAGGTTAAATAACATTTTAGTTTTATGTTCTTATTTGATTTATAGAAATTTCTTTTAATAAACCCTAATGCTTCGCTAAAAAGGGAATCTTCATGTCTATTTCAAACATAACATTCGTAAATAGGAATTATAATAATACTTTAAGTCTCTAAAAAATGAGAATCGTTACAAAAATATTTTTATTTATTATTAGAAGCTATTAATCAACCAAAGCCTTATGGTATCTTAAAGCTAAAGGTTATCATCCCTGAATTCTTTCCCCTGTCATTATTATGATCATTTTATTTTAAATGTTATTCTTTAAATACATTGTATATGGATCAAGCTTAGATAAGATGGGATAGACCATATGTGTCTGCGTGTGTTTATGTTTACGAGAAATTAAAGCTTTAAAAAAAAACGTAGAGCGTTCACATTTAACACTTCCTTAGATTATAGCTAGGAGTTTATCCATTGTTTATTCAATAAAATATAAATGTAGACTATTCGTACTTTGTCCTTAACATTACATTTCTTTTTGTCCGTTTACCTGACAGTATATAATAATAGCAAGAAATGTCTATACTCAGACTCTTCACTTAGAGATTGGATCCAGGGCTAATTTGTTCCCAATTTAATTTTTTTTTTAAAATTCTACATTCTTTTGGGGGCACACGTTTTGTTCTTAGTTCCTACCACACTATGACGTTTTCATTGCATTATACGTGTATAAGACATAGACCTAACTCGCCGTAGAATAGTCGTTACGAAATCGACTATAATTATTTTACGAAGTCGACTAACTGCTTTTTAAAGAAAGTTTAGGCGTAACCTTGCTTTAACTGACATAGAAGAGAACACCTGGTTGCAGGCGGTTTCGGAACGAGACAGCTGGAGATCATGTACAAAGGCCGCGGATACACATTTGAGATTTGAAACCAAAAGAAATTCCAATACCGAGGACAGACAGACCTAGACGGCGAAAAGAGAATCTTATTTGACCACCGGCAGACAGTGGTTATGTCAGCGTTTGATGTTGTAAAATATTAGGTTGCTGGAGGCAGGAGAGTCACTGGTCGTCCACTTTTAAGGTATACTAATGTATGTAAACGCGACATGAAGCTCTACAGAATCGACACTAACAGCTGGGAAAAGTGGCACTGGATAGATCCACATGGAGAGCGTGCATAAAGGAATGGCCCAAGATTGCAGATGCCATATACAACAGTAGTAGAAAGAAGGGTGAAAATGAAACGGCGCCTGGTGATTACATATACCCAACCTGTGACCGCTGCTGTGCATCAAGGATTAGCCTCTTTAGTCACACAAGAAGTTGCAAAGAGAGAGGTAAAATGCCACGGAGGTGGGAAGAGGTTAGTGATTGGTTGTAAATGATACAAAATGTGTGACGTTGTAGTCATTTGGTCTTAATATATATATCCATATTCATGCTTATGGCAATTGTGGACCAGTGGGAGGGGGGTGGGTATCTAGGAGTTGGTTTTCCATGCTGCCTTTAGGCGCTCAGTAAACACAACTCTGCCCGAGTCGGGTGTCGAACATCGAGCCCCCTTCTAGGTAGCCAAGCCAAGCTAAGTTCAAGCGCACTTAGCCTCTCGACCACGCTTCCCAACAATTAGGACAGTCGACTTCAGAACGCGAGACTAAAAGGTTGTGTCATTGCAGTGAGTAAGATTTTGTTAAGAAATATTATTACTTTTGAGAAGACGAATAAGTGTCATGGCACAATTACTTGTTAAAAAAAAGTGGTGTATGCGTAGAGTCTACATTGGAATATGTTTTTGTAAATGTTCTGATACAGACAGGATAAACCTTCTATGGTGAAAGGTTAATGGCATTATCCATATTCTTGAAACCGGGTCAACGTATGAGACACACATGGGCGTAGCCAGAGGGGGGGGGGGTTCAACCCCCCCCCCCCCTCCGATATGAAATCGGAGTTTAGTGACTGATCTTTGATTTAATTTTGTTTATTTTAGGTGAAATTTTAATACTAAACCATCACTTGCCCTAGCACAGCCAAGGGGATTTTAAGTTTAAAACCCCTACCAGGGGGTTTTGAGTTGGAAACCTCCTGCCAGGGGGGTTTAAGTTTAAAGCCCCTTACCAGGGGGTTTTGAGTTTGAAACCCCCTACAAGGGGTTGGCATTTAAATCCCCCTCTTCTATAAAACAAAAAAAATACAAACGACAATCCCGAAATTCTAAGAGCACATCTAAGGAAGATTTTGATTTTAAATCCCTCTCCAAAATTTACGATAAACCCTTCTTCAATATACAAAGCAAATTACACACTCAAAATTGTATGAGCGTAGCCAAAGGGGTTTTGAGTTTAAAACCCTCTTCAGCTGGGTTTGAAGCTAAAAATACCTCTTCAATTTAAAAAAAAAGCAAATTACGCTCTCAAAATGCTATGAGCATAGTCAAAGTGTTTTTTAGTTTAACCCCCCCCCCCCCCCCCTGGGGCTGGGGTCCATTAATAAAGTGCAATGAAAATGAAAAGCATTAAATGTGGCTCTACAAAGATGGCTAAGAAGGATTTTAGGAGTCAGAGAGATCGGGTCTAAATCAAGGAAATCCTATGCCGAAATGGTAGTCGACCCCTCAACGACTTTTTAACGTCTTCAGGTGTTGATTCAGAATTGAAGATGTTATACGCCCGTGACCATTTTTATTAAAGCTCATGCAAAGTGCAGGACGCAGGCTAGGGGATGGCCTGTGCCGCCTCAATCGCATTGGATGGACGCCGGCAGGATTTTTTAATTTTATTTTCTTGAAAACTCATTCACTTATGTTTCTCATTTAGTGTGTTATTAAAGAACGTAAAATATTACGTTTATTAAAAGTACGCCACGTCATGCTTTTGTTTATTTAGGCCTACTAAATAACCTAATTATGTATATTTCAATTATATTAGGTATATTAATTATTTCTTCCTAGTCTTCGACTCCTAAACAAGTCTCATATAGTTAAATTATAATATTACCCCTCCCCTTTTTAAAATCAAGGTGGCTGCATTAATTTTGCTGTATGAGCGTGTATGTCACGCCCACCATAAACATGTGCCACACGTGGTTCAATGTGTTGTGAGAATCGGTAGTTCTATTATAAGACTGAAAGTTCAAAGGTAACGAACTTGCTGCCATGCAACGGCGAAAGAAGCGTAGTGCGGGTCTGTAAAGATTGAAGTATAGTTCCCATCAAAGTTTATTAGCTTTGAAAAAAATCAAAATAGCATGCAATAATATGTCTAGAAGTAATAATATGTTTTAAATGCATACCTTAAAAGCCAATAATATTCATTTCACAGTTTTAAAAATAATTTAGGAAATAACAATAAAAGAATGTATTAATGCACATAGTAAACTGTAGCAGGACCTAAAAAGATGGCGGATCTAGGATCTAGTTTGACTAAAATGGATTGGCTTCATCGACTAAAAGTCGGTGGGCCTATGGGTGGACCTGGAATTAACGGTTCGCAGGGAGCAACAGATGCGCTGGGTAGATTACCAGGTCAGTTTGGGACTAGAGGTTCTCCTGACCCTTCCGGACACTTCGACAATAATGGACAGACAACACAGAATCAAAGAGATGGGAAACCACCGTACAGCTATGCCAATCTTATCATGCATGCCATAAATAGCACAAGTAAAAAAAGAATGACTTTAAGTGAAATTTATGCTTGGATATGTGACAATTTTCCTTATTATAAAGATGTGGGAAATGGTTGGAAGGTAAATATTTTCATGTCATCTGACTTTTATTATTTTTAAAAATTTAGTTCAGTCTCAGTAGTGAGTCTCAGTACATGATACTACATCACCTGCTGTAAGTTAAAGTTAAGTTTAAAGTTTAACTGCTAACCAGTGAAAGGTCCAATCTGGCTGGTCGTGTATACTTTAAAATTTTTATATGAGTTGGTTGCCACAAAAAACAATAAAAAAAAGATGTATATATATATATATATATATAAATTCTATTTATATCTCAGGCCACCTTAAAGGTATCAAACAGCATGTTTGATTTCCCAATCAGCTAGCTGAAAATGATCACTAGTGCATCTCACCTGGTTTAATTCAATTACTGTTATGAAAAAAGACAAGCTTAGAAATTATGAGGATAAGTTGAGGAAACTTCTTAGTGAAGATTTCAAGAATTTAATTAAAAAAAAAAAAAGAATATATATATAAATATATATATTAATTCCAACCTAATAATTATTCAAGTATTTATTTTTTAATGTTCCTTGAATTCTACATCTTAAACTCCAGTTTTTAAAAATTTAATATTTTAATGTGTGAAATGATTGCTAATTTATTTATTGGAGAGCAGATTATTTTTCTGTAATGATACTTAGAAAATGCTGTGTCAAAAATAGAGTGACTGATAAACATCTCAGTGGAACTCTGAATTCAAACCGCTGTCTTTCCATTCTGTCCTGCAAGAGATCTATATACTACATAAATCTATAGCCTACTATAAACTATAATCTAGACCAGGGGTGGGCAACCTTTTTGTATCAAGGGCCGCATTTTTGTTTAATGAGTGAAAAACATAATTTTCTGCTTTACAATAAAGTTTTTGAATGTTATAAAGTTTTAAATTTCTATTTCAAATAGTAAAACTTTAACTCCCTTCCTTTTATCAGATTGATTATATATGAATGCAATTCTATGTCTAGCCATATGAAATGCAGACTGGTGCAGTTGTTTGTCTGCAGCATTGCTGGTACATGGATGCTGTCAATCGGCTGATTAATAGTATATAAATATCAGTTGCTTTTTTTTATGGTAAATTCAAACTATATCTACTTTTAATAATTCTAAATTTGTTCATCATTGGAGAAAACTAAACAGGGCAGCTATTTCAAGAAAATATGAAAATGCTTGTGTCTCTATGCAAGTCAAGAGCATGTGTCTTCTCAGACTTTTTGAAATAGAACTCTGCAAATCTAGGAGAGTAAAAAACAATAATATGCTTACTTTCCTCTTTTTCCCCCGTTGGGGGACCGTGAGTCGAATTTGGGCCTGAACCATGAAAAACAAAATCAGCAAAATATTGGGCTATGCTGTTTATTATAAATAGCTTTTTATAAGCCCTTTAAAGACTCCACCGCTGTTCAGGGGGGAATCTGTGGGATTCTTTGGTTTTGTCCCAACACTCAAACCATATTTCTTCTATCTTTTGAATGTTGTTAGAGCAAAATGAAAGGCTCAAAGCCTGCCTGCTTGATGGATTGTGTTAGCTCTTTCTGGTGAACCTAAGTGTCTGAAACGATATTAGTAGTCACATCTATCTGACTCTGTATATTCACACTGCCAGCTAGACACAGTGTTGGCCCATATTGTGCTAAGTTATGATGATAGTGTTGGTATTAGTGGTTACTATCCGAGTCTTTTATAATGTTGATTTCAAATCATTGATTATGACATTCAGTGTCACTATCAAGCACCCATCATGGAGTCAACGTCATGTGAACATATAAATATATAAAAGACATGTAAAATACATTTCACAACAATTTAACAGTTTGCATAATTTTAATGCATTTGTCATAGTAAAAATGGGGAAAAGTATCTCATCCAAAGTTTTTTGCATTATTTTTTACTTGACTATATATATATACTATATATATATATCTATATAGATGAAAGTGAACTAAGGAATGACTCTTGCAATTCTGACTTTCACAGAAGGGCTATACCATAAGGTTATCAAAAAATATTAATTGTAAAAATACTCTTTTTCTTTTACCACCAATGGTTTACCCCCGGAAAAAAAACTGAACATGTCATCACCAAACGTGCCTGATGCTGACTGACCAAAAAACCAATTAGCACATCAATTGGTTGAATATGTGCTTTCTTTCATTACTTATATTTAGTTTAAAATGTGCATAAATTTATATAAATAACTTGTTATAATTTTTGTCTTTCATAATGGTTAGGAAATAATTAAAATAGAATGCTGTAATTTCAATTCTTTATAGATTTTAGGAAATTAGCAGTAGTTTTTGTAGAAGATGTAGAAATAAAATTTATGTTGCCCCTCTACACAACACTTTTTTCTTAAAAAGCAAAGATCCTAGTTTGCAGCCCTTGCAACAACACAATGTAATCTGATATGGCTGTTAGGTGGGGTTGTCTCAATTCTCAATGTGACTAGTATACCTTTATTTCTTTCTATTTCATGTTAACCTTTTTTTTTTTCTAATTAAGCAGGGAGGGATAGGGGTTTTAGTTCTTTCTCTTAACAAATCAAATGTCTCTCTTTTCACAATATGCTTTTGTTAAGCTGGAGGGATGTGGGGACGGTGTAAGATTCCATTATCTAAAATCTAACATACCTTAGAAGTCATTTTTTTAAACTTGTATCCTGTTTTATTACTTTACATTGTAAATTTGTGTGTTAAATCTTTTTGTTGTTAGTCTGTCCTAGTGGCTTACCTCCATTCGTCAGTGATCCATCTATTGCAAGCTACAATCACAAAAAATCCAGTTATTAAAAAAAATTAAATTTGACAACTGGAATATATTTTTTTCCCTCTCTCAATTTTTAAGAATTGATTTCTTGTATTAAGTTTTAAACATTGATATTGATTTTTCCTCCTTTTTATATATATATTTTTTTTATAGCTTAACTTTGCCATAAATATAAATGCCTCATTCCTTCAATTTTAACATTACAGAATTCTATTCGACACAATTTGTCCTTGAACAAATGTTTTCAAAAAGTTCCCAGGTCAAAGGATGATCCTGGAAAGGTAAAATCAACAAAACATAAACTTGTTATTTTTTAGATAAAAAGGTGATTAGTGAGATCCTATATTGGGATAATTTTTTTCTTAAGTCTTATTTTATTTTTTTCTTAGGTCTTAACAATTTTACCCTTAAATATTTTTTTTTTTTGATAGATCCACAACTAATTAATTTTTATGGACAAATAGTAAAGTACAATAATTCTTTATTTCATCTATTTAAATGACTTGAAAGTTTATCAATTGAAATCTTAGTAAATTTGTAATAAGTTTAATGTTGATATATTTAGGGCTCATACTGGGCTATTCAGACACCTCCAGTTGATGACCCACTTCCACCAACACGGCACAGAAAAAAACGTCCCAATGATCGGGTAAGCTACTTTTATTATTTTTTTCTTTATGACCATCTGCTGTTTATAAAAAAATAATAATTATTGATGGTGACCACATTAAATTTCAATTAAAAGATAATTGAACAAACTTTGGGATTACTATTGAGATAATATTTGAAAAGAAAAGTTTTGACTTAGAGACAATGACGTGACTAGGATTTTAGGGTGAATAGCGAAATGTAAACAGAATACTTTTGACGGCTTTAGAAAGAGGCAGTTTTTATGGATATAGAGATTTAGCTTGACGACATTTGAGGGTTCCAATCGTTATTATTAAACTTCTTATTCAACATTCTCTATGAGTGTTGACTAACTTATATTTTTGGCCTTTCACCTGTGCTATTTGATTTCGTTGTTTGACTGTTACCTCCTTTTGACTTATTTGCATAAGACAGTGCCAAAGCGCTTAACAGTATTTAATAAGATTCTTTGTAAAAAATTGTTTGATAATCAGTTATTTACACATTATTTTATAAAATCTCTTGACAGCATTCTCCATACAGCCCAGAGAGTGGATTAAGTCCTGGACAGCATACTGTGCTAGCAAGTGTTATTATGCAGCCAATTTATATCAAGTCAGAATCTAATCAGGTTAGTCTGTTGCCCCTACAACCCAACATTGTTTAACTTCCTCTGATAAATACATCTGACTAATGTTTAATAGAGTCAAGACCTCTGTTCCAAATGCTCAGTTCACCATAAGGGTATTTCATAGATATAGATCATTTTCCATGTGCACATAGCTGCTAGATGTATCATGATGTATCATACATTGGCCTTTTTAAAATAGAACTGGTTTTAAATGTGTGAATTTTTATTTTGTCTTTGTCTCATAAAATAAAAATAAAAAGCTCAAGAAAAACACTTTAAAAACAAATATTTCTTATCTCAAGATTTGGTTTCCTTTTCTTTGTTTTTTTAATGTTCACTAGTAATTTTGTCTACTTAACAAAAGAAGCTAATTTTTAGATGGTTTTATCTACAGTCATCTCCTTTCAACCCTAGTTGTATGGGAATGAGTCCATTGTCCAGTCATCAGCAGTCTCCTCATTCTGTTCCATCACCCAACAACAACAGCAACCACAACAACCCTTTGTTCTCTGGGAACAAACTGTCCCATGATTTAGAAGCATCTCCAGCATGCACACCTGATGCAGTAAGTCAATTTCCATCTAAAATAACCTAGCGAAACATTTTGTTTTGTAGCTGGGTGTAACAGATTTGTATTTCTGTTTTCAGTCATCAAGACTGTCAGCTATGACAGGAACATCGGAGGCACACATTAGCCATGAAGAACTTGGAAATTCATTTTGCTCATTCTATAAAACTATTTTTGAAAACTCCACAGGTTAGTTTAATACTGTTATTTTTTAATATTAAAATTTTCAAATATACATAGAGTCTGATGGCAGATTTATATTTTAAAATCAACTTTGTACCATTTAGAAAAAAAAATCTTCACAATCAAATTATCACTCTGAATGGCAAGACTAATTGACTTAATAAGACTAGTTAAAAGATGGCTGTCTGGTCGTGCAGTATGCACACTGGACTGTCGTTCGGACTTATCGATGGTCCAGGGTTCATACCCTGCCCGCTGTCATCCCTTGTCAACCTGTGGGAGGTTTGAACTAAGAAGTAAATTAGCTTCAACTCTAAATGAGCATCCAAAACATTTCAAACATTTTTATTTTTACTAATTAGAGACATGCTTATATAAAACATAGCAACTTTCCTTTTCTTATTTTAACATTTATTCCACCTATATTCTGTACATATTTTTGTACAGTTTTCCTATGGTACATCTCTTTGTTTTAACTGCAAAGTTTCCACCTCAATAAAGTCTTATCATAGAGAATCTGATTGTAAGACTATGTGCCAACAATAATTTATGTAGCACACTTTATACAGTTTTGTTTTACTATTGCCATTTCAGGAGTTGTTTTTTTTTTTACATTTTGAGCCCATTCCTTAGTTCACTTTCACTTATTTATCTACACTTCTCTAAGCTATGTTCAATTTAGTTGAAATTTTGTCAGAAGTATTTTTTTTTACACAAAATCCTTAGAACTCAAAAGTTCTGTACTAACAATAATAATAGTATTAACTCATGCCAGGACAAATTTAGAACACTTTACATGCTTGATGTCTTAACAGATCATGAAATATTGAAGTGATATTCCTCATTAATTAAATTGGGCATATCTTTAAATTAAACAATTAGGATTATATGCTCAACATCTTTGTGACATTAATAATTAGATCTTGAATAAATGAAACATCTTTATGAAATGAATGAAGTAAATAGTTTAATAACTTGAGCAGACAAAAGCAAACAGCTTTTTGACCTAAAATAAAACTGCAAGCTCTAAAGCATTGCACAACCTGATTATATTTAGAACATTTATTGATTTCAAATTAATCAGGTCACCTACTGCTGGAGGAGAGATAGAACATAAAATTGATTGAGTTATACAGAGTCATGGTCTGAAATATTATGCTCTTAAAACATGGGTTCCATTAACATTTGTTTTTTCAATAGAGCTACTGCTCTTTATTCACAGTGACCTATATATTATGGGTCTAATAATGTCAGTTTAATGCAAGCGCTATGATCAGTTCTGCATGATTAGTTCCAGAAAACAGGTGGGACCAAGGAATTTCCCCAAACAAGGAGGCCATGGTACTAATATTGACTTCTATACATAGCAGAAAAAGAGGGGGTAGAGTAAGGGAGGACTCTCTGTGCACTCAACTTTATTTGATTTATGTCATCAGAAATAAAATGGGCCACACTTTTGTGAGTTTTTTTTTCTTAAAATGCTTTATATGAATTTACCCTCTCTTTAACTAAGATTCAAGCTGAGTATTACAAGTGATAAGTAGAAACATAAATATGGTCTAAACCATGTAGTTGTCTCAAGAAATACTTATACACAAAGAATATTTCTGTATACATCTAATTACACAACAAAATGTTACTTATTTGTCTGCCCTCCTAATTGTCTGCTTTGCAAAGGCATGCAATATCATTGTCACATGTGTATTATTGTCACATGCGTATGATTGTCACATGTGTATAATTGTCACATGCATATTATTGTCACATGCATATGATTTTCAGTCATATCATTGTCACATGTGTATCATTGTGACATGCATATCATTGTCATATGTCAATAATTGTTACCAAGGCACATTCATTTTGAATCTAAAGTATTTTTTTTTTTTTTTACAACAGTTATCTTCCCAATTTAAGTTTATTACATGACTGTACAATTTGCATTACATGTAAAATTTTTAGTATATGAAATGCATCATATGTTATATGTGTAAACATTTATCTTAGCTCTTGATCCATTAAATTTAAATCTGTATTCAGGTGTTCCTAATTTGAATTTGTCAGCATCAGATTGGCTCCAAAATCTGGACACATTAAAAGAAAGTATGAGATCTAGTGGGAATGATTGGCAGAACATTGACATGTCCCAATTTCAAGGTAACATTCTTTGCAGATATCATATGTCATTTTTAGAGATGCCATATATCATGAGTGATTTAACTTCACAGAGTGCTGGCATTTATTTGATCTGCCGTCACACCTAGCTTTGATTAAATATTGTCTTTAAGAATTAACTATAAACTACATAGATTAGATGTTTTATCATCTAGTAATCCAAGGCAAAATTTATTTGTTCTGTAATTAACTACCAATTAATAAATATACCTTGTGGTATCATAGGTATAATTGATAATAACAAAACCACTGAGCGTCAAGGTTAGTTGAAACATTTTCTTGAAATCTTGTATCCTCCCAAAAGCCTTTAATATTTTATGTATGTTATTTGTGCTTAAAATAATATTTTATCCATTTTATGTGTTATTTTATACATTGAGGCATTGTTGCCAAACTTAAAATCAAACCTAAAAAAATATAGCAAATATCATGATTCCTTAAACTGTTAAAAGATATATTTAAATATTTGAATCATGCAGTATTAAGAAAAAGAAACTAAATCTAAATCATGCAGTATTAAGTGAAAGAAAGTAAATCCCGGGATTTTGTTAATCTATTGGGCTGCATCCTGTTGAGCTTTGGTCATTGTTTTTAGCCTAATTGTGCTTTTGTGTGGTGCTTAAGCCTGTATTTTGTTTTATTCTTCCTTAGATGTACAATATTTGTATGTTGGTGTCTGTATAATATATATATAATATTTGTGTATTTTGTAGATGATGACACTAAAATGTTAATTCTTTAATCTATTTATTATAAATTTGTTCATCATGTTAACAGTTGAACATTTTTTAATGTAACTAAACCACATTACAATCAAAATTTGTTTTTTTGTTTGCTGATAACACCTTTTGTCAATAATGTAAAAGAGGAAGAACATCTTTTTCTAATTCATTGAAGATGCAACTAATGCATATTTGTAAACATGTTTATAATACTTTTTTTTTGCATGATTTAGATACAATGAATCAGTTTCCTAAAATATGTAGAAAGTTTTCTAGTAGGAGACTGTTACCATAAATGACAGAAATGTGGATTCAAAGGTTTTGCATTGATATACTTAGCCATGGTCCTTCCTAGTGATAACAGGGATTTCTTATTTTTAATTGTTGTTGGCACTAAGTTTACCTGTTTTTTATAACCTCTGATTTGGATGGATGTAATTTAGTTAGGAAACAAATTATGTTCAATTTTGTCTATCCTTACTTTGCCCCCTAAACTTCCAGTTTATCTCCCAGGACTGAAAACCATTGTAAAAGTAAAGTACCCCTTTAAGACCTTGCAATCTGAAGGCCAGATTATGTTTCTATGGCCGTCTCTTAATGAGGGTGTCATGTGGTCCTCCTAAGAATACCAAAATTCAGAAAATTCAAAATACCCCCCCCCCCCCCCCCCACCCTGTTAGAAAGCAAAGTGGTTTACCACTCAGCCACCATGCCCCCTGAAATTCATTTTGGGTGCTACATAATGTTCTTATTTATATTACAACATGGAATAATTCCACTTTACCTCCCATGTAGACCACTAAATCTTAAGGAAAATTTAATAAGTTCAAATCTTACCTAGGCCCTAAATGTAGTCTTCCTCAATTAGTAACGTTGTTATATTGCCTGAATCCACATAAAATAGAAAAATCAAACTAAAAACTATTATTCTGGAGAATATACATAAAATGTAATAGGTACTCATGAAAAATCATCTCTCAAATATATTTTTTCTCTTTGAATTCAATTGTATTAACGTCCATCAGCTTTTTAAAATTAAATACAAGCCTTGTGAGTTATAGTACTGCATAGACTTACAAACTGTTATACAGTTCAACATATAGACCTAAGATCTTTGTTTTTATTTTGGTTGTGGTATTTTTTTTTCATTGCCCTAATTAAGCCTTTACAATAGGTTATCTTTAATTCTTATTGTAGTTTTTTATTGTGCCATTTTACCAAACCTTTTTTATTTTATTCAATGTTTGAAAAGCTACTGGCAAATTTCAATAATTAATTGATTGATTTTTGTCAGGTCAGTTTAAATCCATATATTTGAAATCCATACAGTTTATATCCTTGGCCATATTTGTGACCTTTCACTCCAAAGTGAGCCAATTTGCATCTTGGCAATTTTTGAGTTAAAGTTAAAATTATGTAAAATGGTTTTAATTATTTAATTTTACTAAAAGAAAATCTTAGTGCTAATTTAAATTTTTTTTTTATCATGGCACTATAATTGTAAACATGTTTTTTTTGCATGCTTCCCCTTATGTAATTAATTGTTACACAGTGCATATTTGATGTTTTAAAACTAACATAGATAGCTTTAATTCTGTTCTAAATTTTAAACCAATTCAGACTTTGTAACAAAACATTTGCTTTCTTAAAACTGCATTTCAATTTTGAAATTTGTGGAATTAAAGATTATTTTAATTTTTATTTGGTTTTACCAATGAATCAAGTTTTTATTGTAAATACTGTAGATACTCATGGCTGTAAAATAATAACATTTATTTGTCATCAGTTCATCAAATTTAGTTTTGATTTGAACAAAACATTTCTGACCTTTTGAAAAATTTGTTATTTAAAAACAACAACAACAACAACTTAACATTTACTAGTACTAATAACTTCTTAACTGCCCAACATTTATTCTACAGAGAATGTAAGAAGTCAAGCTCATTCCTGTGTTACACTGTTACATTGAGGTCTTCACATTCATTAAAATCACTAAATCATTCTTAGAAGTAAAACAAAATGGATTGCATTTTCTTTTTTATGTATTTTTTTTTTTTAAGTTTATACTTTTGTTTTTGCTGAGTGCTGGGATTTGGATAACATAATTAGCTATAGGAAGTTACACCTAAAATCTAATTGATTTACTCTTACAGTGCATGGTGCTTCTAAAACATCATGATGTATACATATTATACTGTATATCTTATTTTATATAAATCTTAACCAGTTTAGGATGTAATTTTCAGTTATAATAACACTGATAACTCAACCTGTTTCTATTAATAGGTCTTTTAGAAACAGTGAAACAGTCTGAAACAACCAGTTGGTCTATAAACCCTGACAGTTTTGGTGACTTGGCCTCATCTTTAAACAACTACTTCAACCAGGCAGCGTTGAACCAGAGCCGGGGGAGTGAGACTGGTATGTAGAAGTTGTTGTTTTTTTAATTGTGTGAAATAGCACTTTACTAAAGATCCAGGTTTCTGGTGTTAGGCTCTTCCGCAGTGTCTAGTACTTGAAAATGTAACTAAGTCCAACTGGAGGTAATACTGAACTCAATACCGGAACAGATAACACAGACGAAAGGCCAACAATCGATAAATAGAGTTGACTTAATACGGGAACTGTCCGGTGTCCTCTATTACTAGCCGTCAATCTAATTCTTCTTATTCTTACTGTAAATAAGAAACGTCTTGATTCTAAAGCGTCACCTAGAGAGTTCCTGTCACGTCACTTGTCTCTAAGTAAAACTTTCCCCTTATTCCTGAAACAAATACTAAATTCTAATCATGTCATAACAGTGGCCATACATTAATCAGGATCAATAATATCCATATCTTTGTTTTAGATTAGAATTAAAACAATATCCGTCATAAAGTCAGGAAATGAAAATAATAGTTCTGCATTGATTCTCCTTATCCAAAAAATGGCAGTGTTTTTTTATGTGTTTTAAAATTCATTATCAACTTCTAATTAAATAAACTAATTGTTTGATTAAATTTATACTTGCTTGTTTCTTTCTTGTACCAGTACTGAAATCATTGCAGAGGCTTTAGCTGGAGGAAATCTTTTGAGTTCATTTAGCTCAAATGCATAGATAAAAAAAGTTAAAGACACTGAGTCATTCTGCTCGCCACATAACACCTTTAGACTGCATTGGTCTCAAAAGCCCTCAAAATTGTAAAAGGGTATTTTAATTTTTTAAAAATTTTACTTTCAGGTGGCTTTATATCACCTGTCAACGGTACCACTCCATCTCCTGGACCACCTGTTACTGTAAGTTGATTACATTTTAATGTGGTAATTTTTTGCTGACAGTGCAGAAAATGCTAACAGTTGACTGCTTTTAAAAATTATGTAACTTTAGCGTTTACAGTGCACAACATCATAGTAAAATTATTTTCTTTTAGGCTAAGATGATTTTTCCAGTTTAAAAATCGATTTAAATTTTTCTTTTTAAATGTGCCGATTGTGCTATGATTACAAATGTATTTTAGGCAACTTTCATGTCAAGTATAAACTCACTCTTTGCTATGTTTATGCAAAGGCTTGTTGCTTGATTATGTGGCATGTGAATTAGATGGTCCTGATTTCATGCCTTGCCATCTTATAGGAAGTTAGGACTTAGATATATAAAAGCTTATTTCTGGAGGAACTAAATGAAAAAAATAATAAAGTTATGATTCTAGATGCATGTTTATCTTTTTTATACAATGTAAATGTTTAACAAAAAAGTAAATAAAAACCATTTGAACCTTTTTTTCATTGACAACAATAATCGGTAGTAATTTTATTTATGTTTTTTTCTTAGGTTTATTTTTATAAATTTAATATATTTCTATTTTGAAGCTGTTTAACTTGCTTAGGCAGTTTCACTCTGTGCAAGCCAACACATTCACAGACAGCCTCTCTAAATTTAATAGTAAATGTGAGATAACCAATCAGAATGGGCTATTTCAAGTGGTTGGGAGAAAAGAAGCTTGTAAATTTTAAATTAAGCCAATTTGCAACAATAATTTTTTTCTTTACAATTTTCTTCACTTATTGCTGTTTACATTTTGTTGTTAAGATTGTTCCTTTGTTTTACTGTTTCATTTCAATAAATCCCTTTTGCCAGAAATGTTTTTATATTTTTATATTCATTTCTATCGTTACACCTGCTAAGAGTGATTATTTCATTGAAAGTATTTGTCTTGATTCCTGCAGGTTGAGAGGATCCATCACAGATTGCCAGATAATCCAAACTTTCTTCAGTCCGATGAGCTTGATGATGACTTTGAGTGGGACAAGCTTCTCTGATCTGTGATGAAACACTGTGTGAAAGGATCCAGCTTGGTGATTCTTAGTAATGGAGCAAATTTCTTGATTCTGTGAATGAACAATGTGTGATAGGAACCAGCTGGGACATGAATATCAATGCAGTGTGCTACTCTTTTTGTGAATGAAATGTGATATGATCCTGGGTATCAGCTATTACTATTCAAATCATATTATAAAATTAAGAAAAATGTAATGTTCATTGTGAAATGTCAGTAACTTTGTTAAGAAATTATCTTGTAAGCCTTTTTTTCGGGAGCTTTTAAAACTATTTTTACAACATTAGTTGAGCATATCAAACCAAAATAAACCAACTTGTAAATTTAAAATAATAGTTTTCTTTCAATGTATATATGATAACTAGTATTTAGATTTGAATAATTTCAGAATTTTTTCCTTTATTTATCTAGACACATTATAGGCAAGTAGAGTATTTTGTATTGTAATCATGCTTGTTTTGTTATTTTAGTTTTCAGTTTAAAGAGTTTTGCATTTATTCATAACAATAATGGATTATGAAAAAAAAAGTGACTAAGTCCCATGAAAAATTATTAGGAATGATTGTTTAAAAAATTATTTTTCAGAATGTTAATTATTTGAAGATTAAAGAATAGTTTTTAGCTTTTTTTTTGAACCAGTAAAGTTATTGTATGGCCAGTGTTCAATGTGCAAAGATTTGAATGTATACCTTTGTGTTATGCATTTGTGAGCTCTATGGCATGGCCATCACATTATATTTATTACTTAAAAAAACAACAACTTTCACCTTTGAGACTCGTTGGTGTACATGGCAAGTAAAGCAAGTTTCACTAGTTCAGTTTACCCATGGTTTTTTGGATTGTTATGTGGCAAGCACAATAATTAGGTCCCTTTACAAGAACTCTAGACAGAGGTTATAACAGTACTTGGTTAAACTAGGATTTGAATTTGTGCATTCTACTGGCTGTGCCTGGCTCCTTACTTTACTTGTTTTTAGATAGAATCAGTCACAATCTAACATTTAGTTTGAGCACATAGCAAGTTTCACTAGTTCAGTTTACCCATGGTTTTTTGGATTGTTATGTGGCAAGCACAATAATTAGGTCCCTTTACAAGAACTCTAGACAGAGGTTATAACAGTACTTGGTTAAACTAGGATTTGAATTTGTGCATTCTACTGGCTGTGCCTGGCTCCTTACTTTACTTGTTTTTAGATAGAATCAGTCACAATCTAACATTTAGTTTGAGCACATAGCAAGTTTCACTAGTTCAGTTTACCCATGGTTTTTTGGATTGTTATGTGGCAAGCACAATAATTAGGTCCCTTTACAAGAACTCTAGACAGAGGTTATAACAGTACTTGGTTAAACTAGGATTTGAATTTGTGCATTCTACTGGCTGTGCCTGGCTCCTTACTTTACTTGTTTTTAGATAGAATCAGTCACAATCTAACATTTAGTTTGAGCACATCTCTTCGTCACACCAATCTTCTCATGAAAGTTTGCACTGTTTATAGAACACATCATGCCCTGTCATAAATTAAAATGTATGTACATATTTATATTTATTTACATATATCCCATATCCCCTGTAAGCTCATGCAGGTATAACAGTATATATATATATATATATATATTTAAATTGCTTCAGTGGTTAGCAGACGAAATACTTCTTTGATTTGTATTGAGCATGTGTTTGTAAATATTTTGACGAGCACTTCTGTGGTTAATTTTTGGGTTATGGGGAAGTTTGTTGAACCTATTATTGTATGCATAATTATGTTTTCTTACATTTTTATATTTTGTAATCTTTACCTGATGTGCAATGTTCACACTTATGAAATACAAATCTTTCTCATGCATAAAGAAGCAAATGTAATGGATGAAAGTGTTGATTAAACTATAACTATACTGTATTGAAACAATGTTTTATTTTCCCATTATAGAAGTTGTACATTTTACTATTAGTGCTGACATAGTCTGTACATAGATTGTTGAAGTGTCCATGAAAAAAAATTATCATAAAGGAGATGTTTTCTTTGTCCAGATTGTCTGATAATATTAAAGGCATGATTTTAAGCCCTTCTAGTTGTTTTTTACTGTGAGAACCCTTCTAGTGATAAGATTGACCAAATAGTGATTCATCATTCCGTCTCATTTGTCCCTTCTGGTGCCTTGTAATGTTCTTTACATATTCATTGACTACATTTAGCTGTTATTGTCCAAACACACATCCATTTTTATTAAATATCAATTTTTATGTGACTATTTTAAATGAGTATTTTAGAGGTCAAAATTGACATGCTTCTTTCTTTTGCTTTTGTCTGAGTTTTATTTAACTAGGTTTATTTATATACTGAAAAACAGTAAAACCTAGGTAATTTTTGTTTTCAGTTTGAATTTAACCTATGAAATGCTTTGATGTTGTATTAAATCTTATTGGCTTTAAACACTAAACTAGATCTATAAAATAAAAAAGCTTTTTTTTTTTTAAACATTACAATTAATAAACTATGCTCATGTTTAATCTTTTATTTATGTTTTTTTAAGAGTATTTAGTAACTATTTTTTTGTTGCAATTTTTTTTTCATTTCAAGTAGAATTCTTTCATTTTATTGCTTTGAATGTTGTTTTTTTTAAATTTGGCATGTTTGTACACTTTTCTTTGACTAGAGAAGATAAAGAGTTCAATATGCCATTGAAAGAAAGTGCTCACTGAGCTTAAGATTATGGCAGCTTGTTATTTGCACTGTAAGGGCCATCAACTAGTTCAAAATTTTTTATAGCTTACTTTAGTTTGGGATGCTATCCAATGCAGCTTAGGAGACTGGCATTTAGGATTACTTTAATTTTTGAATAAATGGAATTTTCAAGCTAGTCCTTGTATATGAAGAGTTTCTTAGTCATAAATGCAGTAAATATTTTGGGAAATGTTCAGTGGCATACCAAATATTTTATTAATAAAATGTTGTTTTTTTTAACAAAAAAAAGGGTTACAAAATGTATTGCACATAATTAAAAACAAAGCATCAATGTATCTTACAAAACTCCAATGAAATAGGGTTATTATCTAGGTGTTTTTTAATGCCAGATAACATATTTTTTTATATTTGCTCTTTATAAGATATAGAAATTCTTGACAGCATACAAGTAATTGTCATGGTTGCTCTGCATATGCTTAGGATTGTTGAAAGAATAATGAAGGGTTCAAATTCTGCTGTCTGTAATGCTGTATTACTCTCTGGCGAAGGTTTGGTCTGTGGTACTCTTCTTACAAGAACTAGTAGATGTATTAATAATAAGTCTGTGCTTATACACTATATTCCTGATTCCTGGCTTTTATTTTCAATAGAAGTTTCGAATCCCTGCCTTGTCACTCAAAGCTCATATTTGATGTTCATTAGGTAACATTTTTACGTTTCACTCATCTTTTTAAATAAAGAATTTTTTTTTTTGTTTTCTTTTTGTTTTTCTATTTATGTATCCATTTCTTCCTTTCTTGGCCTTTATTTATACATAACTATTGCAAGTGTGTACATTATTTCTACATTTCCGTCCGAGCTATTTCAGTTCAGCTTTTTATATGCACTCTGTGTCTTTTTAAATTTTATTTACTGAGTCATATATTTATTGAAACTGTCTGCAGTAATTGGATGAAAATTGTTTACTGCCATTGGGCACTAACGCGCACAAATTCAGACAGTGAGTGGATTCAGCATTTTTTTCAAACAATTTTGTAAAATCCTCTTTTTGTTCTCTGCTTTTTTGTTTTTGTAAGTGCCAATCTTTGACTTGTCACTTGTATCAGAATGTTCAGATATGTTTTCTTTAGCATGCACCATTCCAATGTATTGCTGATACTATAATTTCTGTACTTAATCTTGTGATTCATCCATTCTTTTTCCTCTTGACTGAAGTCATTATTTTTGTTTCTCCATTCCAGAATTAGGCAAATAAAAACAAAGAAAACCTACAAAAAAAAAAGATTTATTATATTTTATCTTTTTATAAATAAATAATTTTATATCATATATTTTATATGTTCATTGTGTGATATGATTATGTGATTTGATGTAGAAAGAAAATGTGATTGTTAAATTATCAATTCATTCTTGTGTTTCACTAGAAAAGACAAGATAGCCTTTGCAAGGGAGATAACCTTTTGCTCTCTGTTATTACTAGAAGGGGAAACAACTATTTTACTTTTTTTTTTGACCAGTTACCTGTTCTTATGGGCAGAATAAAAGTCAATCAATACTATGTGATGTTTCTTTGTTGTTGAAGTGTTTGATACTTTGATGTTTGCATCAAATCTTATGGAAATATTGGATATGAAGGACATCAAGGAGTTTTCCTTCAATGTTTTACCACAGTGTTGTCTTTTATTAAGCATTGTAACACACAAGTTAGATGATACTATCATTGCTATTCAACACTGCAGTGTTTGTTGGTTTTGTTTTCATTGTAAAATTGTCTGAAATGAAACTAGTTTTTTTTTTCTTTTAGATTCTTCAATGTCATTTTAAAATCTTAAATTCAAATTTGAAATGCTTTTTTCAATACTATAGTATTTTTTTTTATTTGTCAGTCTAAAAAAAAATGTTGACTGTAAAATGAAGTCCTATGTAACAAAAATAACATTCCATTTCAGGTCTGTGGATAGAGTTTTGCTATATCAGTAGATGAAAATCACATCTGCAATGCTGAAAGTACTGGGTTTGCTAATGAAATTTACTCATAGCTATAGATAGTTGATTGGTTACAGAGCCTGTTAAACTGTCTTCAGAAATGGAGCTTGATGGATGCTGGGTGACGTTATCAGTTCTGAAAGCTCATGTCAAATGTAGATTTTAATTTAGATTCATTAACTTGGCATGGACGTACTCCATTTTACAGAAATCCCATTTTCCAGACCTCCAAAAATATTTGTTAATTCAACTTTAAAAACAGTTTAAGCTATGCTTAGTCAAATCAGTAGTTTGATATAAATAATGAAATTAAATGTAAAATAACTTGTTTTTATATCTTCTATCAGCTGATTGCTAAATGAAATATATACGCTGTTTTATTTATTGTTTCTTTCCCTTTATGTTTTTAATGGTTGAACCTTTTTGTTTTGTTTTGGGATGAAATTATCTTCTTCAATGTCTTCATGTAGACCAATGTATACATCTCAATATTGTTCTGAGATGACATTCTATTGTTCACTCTTAGACCAATGTATTCATTTCCTATGTTTCACAATGTTTTTGACAATGTTTATTTTTTTTTATTAATCATTACCATTTTATTTTCAGAAAATGTGTTCACATGCCATTGTGGAAGTCTAGAAATAAATATATATTTATTTCTTTGTGTTAGTCTTTGTGTCTTTTGTTAACATTTTAAAAGAGTTTGGAAACTGGATTTTTTAAAGTGATGAAATGAGCTCAAAAACAAGAACAGAATTCACAGCGGAAGAAGAAAACAAAATGTCACTAGGAAATCAATACGCGATGCGTTCACTTACACCAGCAACAATATAAGTCAAACCAAGCAACAATATAAGTCAAACCATTCTCGTCTTTACTTCGTCTACTTCTCCCTTTGATGTATCCAGTTCTAAGGGAAGCTTCAATATTAGACAATATGAGGATGAAGCTGCAATATGGAAATATAGTTGATTGAAGAACTGACCAAACTAATTTATCAGTTCAATTGGATAGTTTTGTTCATAGTTAGTTGCGATTTGGGATTTAACACTCAAGTAGCTTATCTACTGTGAACAAAGTGTAGACTGTTCTTCAACTATATGAGTTGTACTTTTTCAACGGAATTCTATTATGTCAAATGTAACAAGGTAATGTATAATCAGTCAGTCTTTTCGGCATATCTGGACTATGTAAATACATTGGATGTTTGTAAAACTGTTCAATTGAATGAAGGTTTTGTTTTCTCTTAACCTGTTACAAGACAACCTTCTACATTCAAAGAGTATTGTTCCTAATTTTAACAATCCTTTCTCCCCACCAAACCTGAATACGGACCATCGACAGCCTTCCCTGCTTCGCTCCAGGTCCCTATTACAGTCTTCAGGCAGCACACAAAAACGCTCCTTAGTAGCCAACAATTGACACTCTCCCTAATCACTTGATACACTTTCCTCTAGCCCAGCGTCTTCCTGGTCTTTGTCTAAAGTGCTCTCGTAGGCACCACAAGTGAAAGGCAGGGTAACAACAATATATATATATGTCATGGTTTATATCAGTAAAATATATTTTTTGTTGTATTTTGTATTTTACTTTTATTTCTGTTTTTGAAAAAGAAAGAATACGAATACTTCGCATCTATAATAAAAGAGTGAAATACAATTGACTGACCAACTGCTTATTGTATGGATTGGTGTGACATTTCGTATACAAACTCCTTTTACCTCCAGGCGCTCATTAAGAACCGACTTTCATAGATTCACAACCCGATGACCGCAATTCGCTAAAATCGCAGCCTTGCTATCAAACCTTTGTGTTTTTTTTATATTTGCCCAAAAGGCCGCATCCTATTTTAGAGCTTAAATAAAACTAGCACACAGTCCGTATTTTCATAGCAAATTTTGTCTTTTTCCCTAAGTCAAATTAGTTTTAAGTAGTCGACCCGCGGCGTAGCATAATATTTAGTTAGAAAGTCAACCTAACAAACAATACAATCCCCCCCCCCCCCCCCCGAAAACATCTATTTGGGATGGGGGAGGTAGGACTGGAATTGTCAACAGTTTGTACTCATAGCTTTTAATATTCTTTCTAAAGATTTGAAACCTGCCCTCTATCAGCTTTGCTTACCAAAGAGATAACCAGAGGCTCTTACGATCCTAAGAGTTGAGTCGAAGACATTTGGAACTCTAGGCTCATCGGCCTGTCTGAACAACTGCGAGGGATCCAAGTAAATGTAATTTATTACATTCCTGATACTGACGCTCCTATCCCGCGATGCTCGGGCTAGGGGTGAGGCCGAATGTCGAGAAAACCGGA
>JAZGLO010003834.1:0-10125 GCA_036873155.1 Biomphalaria sudanica | reverse complement strand
GCAGCGGCTGGATAGAACTAGCCTACAGCATAGCAGCGGCTGGATAGAACTAGCCTACAGCATAGCAGCGGCTGGATAGAACTAGCCTACAGCATAGCAGCGGCTGGATAGAACTAGCCTACAGCATAGCAGCGGCTGGATAGAACTAGCCTACAGCATAGCAGCGGCTGGATAGAACTAGCCTACAGCATAGCAGCGGCTGGATAGAACTAGCCTACAGCATAGCAGCGGCTGGATAGAACTAGCCTACAGCATAGCAGCGGCTGGATAGAACTAGCCTACAGCATAGCAGCGGCTGGATAGAACTAGCCTACAGCATAGCAGCGGCTGGATAGAACTAGCCTACAGCATAGCAGCGGCTGGATAGAACTAGCCTACAGCATAGCAGCGGCTGGATAGAACTAGCCTACAGCATAGCAGCGGCTGGATAGAACTAGCCTACAGCATAGCAGCGGCTGGATAGAACTAGCCTACAGCATAGCAGCGGCTGGATAGAACTAGCCTACAGCATAGCAGCGGCTGGATAGAACTAGCCTACAGCATAGCAGCGGCTGGATAGAACTAGCCTACAGCATAGCAGCGGCTGGATAGAACTAGCCTACAGCATAGCAGCGGCTGGATAGAACTAGCCTACAGCATAGCAGCGGCTGGATAGAACTAGCCTACAGCATAGCAGCGGCTGGATAGAACTAGCCTACAGCATAGCAGCGGCTGGATAGAACTAGCCTACAGCATAGCAGCGGCTGGATAGAAGACAAAGAATGACATGTTTTATTGACGACGTGAAATTGAATATGCATACAGATCATTGTGCAGTAATGCTGAATATCTAAGAAGAATTGTTTCTCTGTTATTCAAATCTCGATTGTGTGACTTTGCTAGTCCAGTGTGTCCACTGTAGGTAGACACAAAATGTCTAAGTTAGATCTTCGTGCTGTTGTTAAAGTGGTGCAGTTCGTCTGCTAGTATTGCTCCAATGGGCGACGGCACGTAGCTTAGACTCAATGTTTCTTTTATTATTAGTTTTTTTCATAGTTCTGAGTCTGATTTCACAATGGCATTTAGAATATTTCTCTGCTATTTACTTCCAAACACTTTGTACATAATATGCCTTTTATATACGTTTGTCAGTCCTATTGCTAAGAAATATAATAGAAGATTCAAGATTCATATCGTCTCGTTTCTTTTATTGTGCAAACCTTAAAAATGTGCCTATCATTTGTCATCTAGTATGGCTTTTTTTTAAACTTTAAAAAGAAATTAGTTTCTTAATTCCTTTACCTAATGACATTAATGATCGGACCATTGATCCGAAAACCAAGGGGGATAATAATTCGCTTGAACACTCGGTAAAATTTTATTGCGCCTAATGGCAGTCAGTAAAATCTTAAGCTATTTGATCTGATTCTTTCTCCTTTCTGTTGATTCTCAAGTGACATAATGAATGCTTGCCTATGACATCAAAACGTTCGAGATCAGGTCTAAAGATTTACCAATTCGTTGTTGGTCGAAATCGTTTGTTGACAAATTCTTTTCTTGTCTAGTTATAAGGCTGAAAAACAAATAAGCAACGAGCCACGTTGTGTAGATTTTCATCCAACTTGTTAAGTTGATCCTTAGTATAAATCCACAACTATTTACAAACGTTAATAATACTTTCTGTATTGTTCAGAGGGTTAATGGATCTGTCTATCAATCGTGACTCACTTTTAAAGAATCGATGTTGACACAGATTTTGTCTATGTATTCTATGGAAGATAACGCTTCAATTAATACGTTTAAAATTGATCGGTTTTTAACTTGTACGAAAAACGAAATTAATTTACCAAGCATCTTTTTTTACAAATCTATGAGGACTTTTCAAAAGTAAATACATCTATACTGTGTTTTGGACTCCTGCCGGAAATGACAGTTATTTCAACAGTGACGCCACCAATCTCCGGAGAAGAACGGAGGATGTTCATGGCCCGCAAGAAGATTAAGATCAACAGACGAGGTACGACAGACCAGTCAAAGCATCGGGGGTTCCAGGAGAACGATGTGGTATGACTGTAAAACCACATTAGACGTTAAGACAGATCCCCAAAGCTTCAAAGAGACCGGAAAAGCGTTGTCAATAGGATCAACCCTATGGCTTACAAGCTGAAGGTCTTCCACGTTGAACAGACGTAAAAAGGGGATCTGTGTTGTGATGCGAACTGACACTTCAATTGGGGAACTGTGCACTTTATAGGACAAGAACATAATGTTTTGGTAATGAGTTCTGAGAGGTGCAAACAAGATACTGATTTGGTTTCAAGAAGGGAATGTCACTTTCATATATTTCTCACTTAGTAGTATGGTAATAAATTTGAATTTCTTCTATTACTTGTCGTTGAGCTGTTTTACATAAATTTACAAAAAAATGTAAAGTTTTTAATTTATTATTTTTTCCATCTACAGAATTAAAATTTTAATATGTAGGACAAAGTATTTTTTAAAACTTATTTGGTAACAGTGATCATTCGACTTTTTACTTTTAAAGTTTTATTTTAAATGCTCTTCCATTCAAAGTTGTTGTTTTTTCATAAGTTTTTCGATTTTGTCATCTCATTTCTCGACATCACTTTCATCGTTTTTTTTACAACTCTGTCTGTCTGTCTGGCAAAACGTTTGTACACGTTATTTGTCCCACAGCCCATCTCGGATCAAGTTGAAATTTTGCACAATTATTTCTTGTACCTAACAAAACAAGAATCAGTTTTGAAAAATTAACCAATTAGTAAATGAGCTATTGGTAATTAATTTTTGTGTTTGGTATCGGAAAAGGGAAAGAAATCGTACTTGACATATGTGGTGGTATAGTTGAATTAGTCCCCTTGAGGTTGCTTGAGCCCAGAGTGAGCATTTTTGTATGCATCAGTGCACCACGATAACATGTCTGAGAGAACCCCTCTCCAGCCTCCTCCTTTCCCCAATGGTCCAGACACGTGACATGGTGATCGCGCATTGAGGAAGCTAAAATTATGACATTGCGCTAATAAAAAACAATTGGTAAAAATAATTCTAGTAGTAAAGATGTATTATTGCTAGTTTAGAGCTATTACAAATTTAATAACGTGACTGATCCAAACTAATTGATACAATTATACTGAAAATTTAACTCTTGTTTTTTTGTTTTTTTTTAAGTATTTTTGTCTAACTATTGAAATTCATTTTTACCTACTGCTTAAAAGGATATTTTTTTCAACGTAAACTGGGATAAAAGTGTAAACAAAGCCTATTTGACAGAGAAATAAAACAATCTTTACTAATATTGTGTAGTAATATTATAGTAAGTAAAATACACTCAAAAATTAATAAAATTACCTTTAAAATATCTATTTAATTTTGTGTGTGTGCCCTTTAGGTTCAGGCTCAGACAAGAGCCGAGCAGCAGCACAAGAGGGAGGACTCTAGCATGCAGCCAGATGATGTTCCTTACTCATACACAGAAGCCTACACTGCGGGTCAAGGACACCACGAGGTCACGTACCCTACAGGAGGTCAGGCTATAGGGTACCCGGAGTACCACAGCGTGCCGGTGACTCACGGAGAACTTTTGGATGCGAAGCAGCGAACCTCGCCCGCGTCGCATCAGACTGGGGCTCAATCTGGCAAAGCATTGGATTACCTATCAGCACAAAGAGCATACACATCGGAAACGAGCGCCTATCCATCAAGCTACGCTCCCTATTCAAACATTCTCTACCCAAACGGTTATACATCTAGTCTTTCTTCGCCGCAGGAAACCTCAGCGTACCATCCTGACACTCGCGCTGCTTATCCCTACACATCGGCTCCCTACGCCAATAACGCTGCTGCCGAAACGCACACGTCTTACCCAACAGCCACCTCTCCAAACAGACGGAGAAAATTTGGCAGGGATCACACTAACCACGTGCTTCCGGCCAGCTTTGACCCTTTTAAGAGTAGCGTGACACCTGGCAAACAGGAAGGTGATAGTCCCACCTCCCACGCCGGGCCACCGGGTCTGTCTTTCGATCCCACATCCGGTGATGGTACCGACACTGGCCTAAAACTTGTTGTTGTGGATAAGACAGACGACGAAGAGGATGATTCCACAAGCCCACTGCAGCCAGGTTACGGCTCCAGGTCCAACTCAGACGTGTTTCCCCTAGACAACCAGGCCGTGGAGAGGGACATGTATAAGCAGGAGTACGACCCCACATTGACCAGCTTTAAGCCCAATCTTAACCCCAGTATAAGCAGCAGACACACCTCTGTCGTGAACGATCAGGGTATGAGCCTGGACTCTTCCAGATATCAAAACAGCCTGAAATCCAGTCAAGCTTTTTCATTTCATGTGACTGATTACGACTCTGAGGTCGACGTCGGCACCCAGAGATCAGACGCAACATCAGTGGATGACCACTACTCCCAGGATACACATTTCCAGCCTGCTTCGTCCAGACTCGCTTTACCTACACAGCAAAGTCCGTCCCTTCTACCTACGGGTATCACAAACAGCAAAACCTCCTTTCGATCACATCCGCCTGAAGGCAGCAGGTACCACGGCCAGCGTATGTACACCATGTCTCAAATTGACTTCGACCGTTACACCAATAACCAATCAACGCTCAGCACTGTAATGGAGGATACTACTGGTCAAGAAACGTTCAGGTCTGACGACAGTGGCGACACCAACGTAGATACCTTCAGGGGCGAGAAGGGCAAGACTTTCCTTGTTCACCCTTCCAATCCCCCACATCACAAAACTGGCGGGCCACAGACATCGGAAGTCAAGGTACAAGGTCCGGGATACAAATTTGAGGTCAATCGATATAACATGGTAAAACGGGCTTCCATACTAAACAGGGCGGAGCAGCTACTGGATGCGAGAAAAACCCAGTTTAGTGATGGGTAAGTACTCTTCTTTTCATCTACTTAATTATTTAGTTTTTAATAATATTTATAATTATTTAATTATTATTCATTTTGTAGAGACGTGCTTCAAACAAATGTTAATAATTTTAACAAATTCTCACTATTTCTTACAAAATAGAAATGTGTAAAGGATTTCATTAATTTTGACGAATTCCACAAATAAGCGAACACTTTCTTTTTATTTAATGGAAGATTATTTTTATTTAAAAAAAGAAGAAAAAAAAGGGAAATATATACTTTTCAAAATCATAAACACGCGTTTCACGCATTGCCGTAAGCGAATATGTTTTAAAAAACTTATGATTTAAGATAAGTATGAGAAATGATCAGGGACTTATTGCAATGTATCAGATTTAAAATGGAAAAGTCACTGAAAGAAGATGTCAGTACATTTAAAATAGCTAAATGCGGGATGTGTTGCCGAGAGGCTTAGACCACTAGGCTACCTGTCAAGGGTGCCTCAGTTCGACACCCGACTCGAGCAGAATTGTTCTTTCACGTGTACGTAAGTTTTTGTAGTTGGTAGATTTGATTTGACTAAATGTGTGCTCAATTTTGTTTGTTTCTTCTTGTCTGTGTTGTTTGTGTGTGTGTGTGTGTGTGCTAGCAGGTCAGAGTCCAGTGATGACGAAGAAGATGATGACAGTGTCAGCCAAACATCTAAGCCGGGGCACCGTGCCCTGAAGTACGTCAAACAGTTTGATGACACAACCAGCTACAACAGCAGCGACGATGTCCTGAACACAATGAGGTACAGTAACTCAGAGTATAAAGTGTATGTAGGTGTGTCTCCCTGTGTGTGTGTGTCTCAGGGGGTACCTTGGTGACTTTCGTTGTAGTGTTGTATTTAGGGCACAAGCTACTTCTGGTTTCATCCGGACCTCATTCACCAATCGTAAACAAAAAACATTTAGCCACGTGATGCTATACATCTTTTGTACAAATTATGTCATCCATAAAGGCTGTCACGTGATATGTATATTTCATTGTTTTATCAATATTATGACGTGGCTAAATGTGTTTATTTACGAATGGTGAATGTGGTCCATTGAACAGCCATACATAAACTGAGAAAAGCACGAATTCAATAGAAAAAAAACAACACTTCCCAGTGTAGAGGAATTTTTTTTAGTGAATATTTGTTTAAATATAAATTAAAAAAAAACAAAATCTCTGCTTTTGTGTATGTGTGGACGTATCTTTCGTTATCTTGACACTATGACACATACTGTACACATTACTTCCTATATTTGTTCTGTGTGCGCTAAAAATAAAGTATAAAAAATACTATTCCCAAGTTATAATTAGCTCAATCAATATTTGTTATCAGAACAAATTTGAAAAGTAAAAAAGCGAAAAGTTCATAAGTTCATAGCCCCACTCTCCCCCCCCCCCCCAAAAAAAAAATACAACAAAACAACACACACCCAAAACAATAACATTGCTCACCCTAAAACGCCCTAAAAATGTTTTTAAAATGTGTCTTTCCTTTCACATTGTTAACGATGTGTGTTTTCAATTCGCTTCAAACAAGAGCATAAGTAAATGAATCACCAGTGAAACCCTTAGGATTGGAAACTGTTCATTTTGTCCGTTGTTTTTCTGTCTTTCACGTCTAAATCTTTTAAAAAGCCCTGTGAAAATTTGTAATTTCCTTACGTTCAGTATGATTCCCAAAATAAGTGCTACGATTACATTATGCCACCAGAAAGCGAACTCTTAATAAAGTATAACTAGTATAACTTTTTTTGTGTTTCTTTATGTTGAACAATAAAACTGTAAGCTAATCATTTGATTGGTTACACCCGAAAATGGTTTTCGATTGTATTTCAAACTGTCGTTTTTTTGTGTGTTTTTTTGTTTTCATTTTATCAAAAGTGATTACATACATTTAAAATGTACAATTGCTGATTTGAGAAACATTGAGTTGAATATTTAATAAGAGATTATTTAAAAGCTCGTTACGGAAAAAGGTTTTAAAATATACTTGTGTTTCTCAGCTGTTTCCGAAAAGCTAAATCAAGCACTGAACAGGTTTACGTCCTGCGAAACAACAAAAGGATGTTGGTCAGTTTTGTAGATTAAAAAAAACTTTGACAGCGTCTATCGGAATCACTCTGGAAAATAGCAAGAGAATAAGGCATCTAGCAACAATTTGTCCAGATTCAGCGACATGTCACAACAGACGGTGGAATTGTTCAACATCGAGACGGATATAAGATAGAGTTTATTTAACCCTATTTGTCTCTCTTGTTGCCATCGACGATGTCATAAAAATACATTAATCAGGCTGCATTCGGGTTCCCATGGCGTAAAATAAACCAAGTTGGATTTAGCAGACGACATAGCATTACTTTGAAATGCAATTAAATGTATACATGATATGATCGATAAAAACGCCCTCAAAGTTATGCATATTGGGTGCAGCTTACCCAGTATCCCAAATCGACATTGGTCATACAGGTCTTGAACAAATAGAAAAGTTAACGCATGTAGGCAGTGTTATCACAAGCAATGGAGTTGCATATCATGGTGTTGCATGTCGGATTGAAAAGCAGGAGCCGTCTTTCAAAAAGTACAGCCTATCTGAACAAACAAATTAATTAGCCTGGAGATTAAAATACACTTACAATCATTGTCCCAACGGCCACCTACGCTTCGAAACGTGGAAGGTTGAAAAGAGGCTGAGCAGTGATGGCTGAGAAGGATCCTACGAATAACATACTGAGATAATGTTACCAATAGAGAAAATCTTTTCCCGCACAGGCATTCGTCGATTGACGTTTGTGAGAGACATTAGAGAAGACGAAACACATTTACCAAAGTCAGCCTTAACATGAAAGCCGAAAAAAAGCAAAAAAAAAACATGGTCGTCCACGTTTAATCATGGCGTCACAACTTTTTAGAAAGAAAGTAGCTGTGAAAGTCGCCTAAAAATGATTTCTGTTGAGAAAGCTTGCAGCCCTATGCTTCGAATTGCGCGCGAGGGGCTTACGTCTTTGTGCTTCTCAACAATTTACGTTAGCCACTCAACTGATCAGATTAAATGTTTGAGGGAGCGCCTTAAGGTCACCCAGGGTTGACCGGGGCGAAGAGTTTTAATACATTTGTGAGCTTCAGAATCTCTTTCTCCTAAATTTAGAAGGTATGGGATAATGGTCATCCTAAACTGTGGTTAAATTTTATTTTTAAAAGTTACATTTGGAAAAGTGCATTTTTCTGACTTGGTGACACCCCTGGTGGGTATCACTCGGTGCGGCTCGCACCCCATAGACACGCCACTGGTGCCATGTGACACTTCCATCGATTTTCTGGTTCACAATTTTTCGTTATTTTACTATGTCAAAGGAAATTTTAGTAAATAGCGTAAATGTGAACTTCAAAATGATCAATTCAAAGGTCTTTAAATCTTTATTACATATACCAGTAGCTATCGAGATTATTTAATCCTTGATAATCATTGATTATTTTCACTTTAGGTATCAGTCTAGAGGCCCATTGTCAAAGACTGCCAGAAGAGCTCGACTAAGCTCGGTCAATGCCCGACTCAACAAACAGAAGAGAATACGTGCAGCCAGGAGACAGGTCAGAACGTGTAGTCAAACTTCTCTGATTCTTGGTCTCTTATTCTTGGTCTATCTGTGCAGTCAAAAAAAGCTGATGTGTTGCGTGGTGGCCGAGGGGTAAAGCGATTGGCTTTCGAACCAAGGGGTTTGTGTTCGAATCTGTGTAAATACTGATATTTTTAGCTTCTGGCTTTAAAGGTCACCCTCTGAGTCCACCCAACTGTAATGGATACTTGACATAAGTTGGGAAAAGTAAAGCCACATAAAACCTTCTTTAACTGTCGGCCATAGAAACAGATGACCTTTACATCATCTGCCCTAAAGACTGCAACGTTCGAAACAAGTTCTTAACTTTACGTTTTTAAACTTCTTAACTAAATCAATACTTTTAATACGAAAAGTTCACATAGACAATAAAACATATTTTTTTTAACATTAAAAAGGGAGATAAGCCAGCATTATAATTTTCCTGTCGTAGTCTATTCCACTTATTTGTATTAATGCCCCTCTTCACAAATCTATAATACACAGGGTATGATTTATTTTTGACAACCGAAACAAAAAATTCATTACATCGTGGAAAGAAAGAAAGAAAAATTGATAAAATCTTGATCATCAAAACTTTTAGACTGGTACATTATTATATAGAAACTGAATATATGTAGCCACTAATGGTTCATGTAAATATTTAACAATTAGTCATGGATCATGAAAAATGTTTTGGAATAGACGAGGTAATATTAAAAATACGTGATACTGAAGTCCTTCGAAGAGCGGGCCTGCAAAGCGTCCATACTATCCTGATGCAATCCCGGCTGCGATGAGCAGGCCATATCTGCAGTATGGAAGACTCCCGCATCCCTAAACAACTCCTGTGTGACCAATTAAGGGAAGCGCTCACAACGTGGACAAGAAAAACGCTTCAGGGAAACCCTCAAAGCTTCTCTGAAAGCCTTCAGAACTGGGAGACAGAAGCACATGATAGAGCATCATGACATTGCGCTGTGAAAACTGGCGCACAAATTCCTGAGGAAAAGTGAACATCGCTGGCAGAAGAAAAGCAAGGCCAATGACACTAGCTCCAGCTGGAATAACCTGCCCAGTGTGCAGCCAAACATTATGAGTTCAATAAGGTCTCACCAGCAACATGAGAAGGCATAAATACCAGTGCTTAGCCTTCAGCCCCCTGGATGACAAAATTGGTCCTCATCGAACAACGATGGACGAGCGATATATATTTATATATACTTTAGGAAGGAAATTATAATTGTACTTCTAATTGTCGATATTCCAATTTAATAACTAATACAGTTAAGGGTTTATTTAGCTTAGCAGCGCCTTATAGTAAACTTACTTTAAACACGACATTTATTGACGTCCTACATAGTGGGATTTAGTAGACTGTTTATGTTTAGTTGATCAATTGGCACGACATCATTTAGCGACAGACACTCGACTGTGGACCATTCTGAATTGAGTTTGTTACCATTGTTGAACAGTCTAGACTTTTCACGTGCATTTTGTATTGGTGTTTTGCCCATCAAATACTCGCTCACTTCAAACTCAAACATCTGCTAAGTAATTAATTATACACTTGACATACATTGTTTTATATCGAAACTCACACGGCCAT